>JAJJMC010001074.1:2082300-2126210 GCA_023531435.1 Papaver californicum
GTGGTTGGTGGCGGTACTGGTTGGTGGTGTTGGTTGGTGGTGGTGGTTGGTGCTGCTGTTAGTTGGTGGTTGGTGGTGGTGGTTGGTGTTAGTTGGTGGTGGTGAGTTGGTGCTGGTAGTGTTGGTGGTAAGAGAGAATAGAGATTAAGAGTGGGGTTGATATTTGTTTTTGTTGGGTTGAATTAATTTAAAGAGTATTTTAGACAAATTTGTTCAAATGGAGTTTTTATTTTATTTTGTTTTGGATGGGATATTTGTGGCACGAGGTTTGTGTTTGTGGGGTTATAACCCATGGACTATAAATTTTATTTTGAAAGGGTGTATACAAAATACGAAAGAGGTGAGCGTTTGAGGAGGTTCACAAATGGTTTTCTCTTTTCTTCCCCTGTTTGCCGCGTTTTGAGGTTTTTGCTCAACCTACATCTTAAAATCGAATCTGAATCGTAGAACATCAATCTCAGATATATTTCACCAATCTAACTTACTTGGAAACATACTACCTCTGTTTCTATAAAAATGTCACTATTATTTTTCTAGAAAAGGAGGGAGTAATTACTCAATTTTACAATATGACCAGCGGAATACCAGCTGAATAACTAGGGATCCGATATGTCAACTTGATTCGACAGAAAGAGATGTATACAGTTTTTACCACATCATTCAGAAAAAACACAAAACACATACCCAATTTATAATCTCACATCTCCACAATCAACCCCACCGTTAATGCAACCCTTACCATATCCCAATTGACACCATTATCATATAACAACCATCACCGGCCATAGTTAAGATAGAACCTTCGTTATCACCATCATCACTCCAATTTTATTCATCAAGACTATTGAGTTTTTAGAGATTGTTGATTTTCATAATCAAGTGATAATTATGATTAATTCAAAAAGTTTTAAATCACTTTATGGAAAAACAAGGTTGATCAAACGAATCTCAATCCAAACCCAGATACACTAGCACCTGATTCATGATCACATTATTCAGTTATGTTTAATTATTCTAAACGAATTCATATTTAATCTTGTTATTACCAACTAAAAAATCACAAAGTTTAATTGTGATTAAATTATTATTTATTAATTTAATAGATAAATAGACAAGTTATAAACTCCAAATTACCTTTCTTCCTTTTGTGTGTTTCATGTTTTGAGAAAATATAAATATGAACAAAATTATATACTGTTATGTACGTGTTGGTACCTAAAAATTGATTCTATAAAAAACAATGTACTGTAGAAGTACTTTATTTAGATTCGGAAATCAAAATCATACAAAGCAATCCTAAACCACGATAGTAGTCATTCCGCCCTGCTTCGGTCACGATGATAGGAAATGGGTTGATCTTAGGGGAGGGAAGCAAAGAAAGTTGAAGGAATTTTATATGTTGAATTATGTGTAGAGTTGCAGAATAATTTGAGAGAAATCATAGAGCTTATTAGAATTGTAAGCTTATTGTGATTTTGAAATGGGCTAAGGAGCCTATTTATAATAGTTTGGGAACACACGTATCTTCCTTGTAAAGTGGTGGAAGTCGTGGGGATGATGGTGTAACCGCCCATTATCCCTAGGAGTTTCTGATAAACCACGATTCCATTATCTTATCAACTGCTCCAGCTTTACCACTACTTTGTAACTTTCAGATCATGGGGTGTTACCACGCCACATGTTGCTATAACCGCCATACCAAAACCCCATGAATAATCCACCCATATAATATGATTTGATTTCTCGGAGGAATTGGTGAATAAGATAAGCTTGCGAGAAAGATGCTAGCACAAGAAAAAACAAAAATAAGAAGAGGGGAAGGCTAGTGCTAGCGCTAACCAGTTCTAGCGTAACAACGCTGCTAGCCCAGCAACGTTATTGGTGCTGGAGCTAGCTAGCTGCCAGGCCTGCAGCGCTGTTGGCGTTGGAGCTAGCCAGCGCTAGCACTGTCAGGCCTGCAACATTGTTGGCGCTGGAGCTAGCCAGTGCTAGCGCTGCCAGGGCTTGTTTGGCGCGAAAGCATACTGGCATTTTGGCTCTTTTTTTTTTGCTTTTTCTGGCCTATTGGCACATGTGTGCGCTACTTATTGATGTTGGAAGTATGACTAGGTTTTGCCAAGGCTAGTATTTGTTAGTGCCATGAGTATTGGCTATGCACCGCTAGCTTCGATATTTATTAATATCGTGACCATATTTATGGCTTGTTTAGAGTTTCTCAACAATATGAGATTTATTGTTAGCATTTTATGCTTAACTTTTATGCATTGCATACAGAACATTTTCAAGAGATTCAGCCGTGGAAGTTTGTAACTTGAAATTATGCTTGATGCGACTCTGCAATTAGATGGTATGCATCTAATTAACGTTTTTTTTCAGATATGGCTTAGCCTCTATTCTGAATGTTCGTAATTTTGTATAATCAGCGTGTTCTATCTTATACAAATAGTTCGCATAAATGCACATGAAATAACGAAGATTTAATTGATTATAGCTCTGAAATTTCTGCGAAGCATATATATATGCAAAAAAGGATACAAGGCTAATTTAGCCAGGAGATGAATATCCCTTCTCGATTTTCTTGCAGAATATGGGATAGATTTAGTATTCATAATTTTTATGTTTGTCAGAAACTATGTATAATTATTTTGTGCTTCTGTAGCTTAGCGAAAAGCAATATTACAATTTTCTCCCTTGTCAAAAATTCACCATCAACATTAAGTCCCCAGCTTAGCGTGGAACGATAATGTGTTTCGTGGTAAGCATTAGATGGTGATTTTCATATTATTTTACTGTCATAAAATAAATCAACAAGTTTTAGTTTGTCAGAAATTACCAGATATCTTTATTTGATAACGCTCTGATGATGTCGAATAATTGTTGAAGAAGTACTAGCTGATATAGTAGTGCATGTAGGATGATATAACATCATCTGGGAGTGTAAATTAGCAAAACGTGGCTGATTTATATGGTGAAGAAACCAAAATTGAACTGTGCGTAGCACGGGAGCATGGTTTCAATTAGGCAATCTTTGTTTGACCTAAATTTGGAAACCAATCACCATAAAAGGGAGTAAAACCCTTATTATTATTTTCTCCCATCATCACCAATTCCAGTGCCTCATATCTCTCCCCGTCAAGCAGCAGCGGCGCCTTCCTCCAATGTCAACGCCACCGGCCAGTCACCGCCGACGACTTCCTGCCGGTTTCCGGCACCGACCAAGTAACTTTTTTTTTACATGAGTTATGTTTCACGTATTTATTTATTTTATTTTTTTGACATGAATGCTTGTTCACGTAAAAAAAAAGGTTTTTTTTAACGTGAACTAACACTTTCTTTTTTTGATGTGAGTATTAACTCATTAGCTCAGTTACCTTTGTTTTCTCAATTGCATAAGCATGCTATTAATATTGATCTCCTCTTGGAGGTGAGCTCCAATTCCACAGTTGTTGTCTCTGTTTGTGATAACTCTTCATTGGCTTCATTGCAGCGTTGTTGAGCTTTAACCAGGTATGCCAGAGTTTGTAGAAACTCTGCTTGATGTCAGTTTTAATTTATACATATAAGGACGTATTTGCATAAAATAGAACCATACCTTGTGCATGATTTCCCATTTGTTGACGTAAATATTATTTGAATCCATTGTAGATGTCTAATTCTCATGAAGATAATGCTACCACTGATTCTAGTTATGGTGGAAATAAAAATTCTGATGTAATTCTTCTAGACGATATGCCCAGTATTCATGATGAGTTCTTTGATGGTGTTTTAAAAAGGCTGCTGGCCCTGGTTATGTTGGCAATTTTATTTCGAACATCAATAGTCGTCCTCAGCTTATAGTATTTATCCATGAGCTATTATTAGGTGTTGTTTGCATAGAAGAGAGCACATGCCTTCATTTGTTGATTTTAAGACGTTCCAGATCCCTTTGCCTGATTGGAAAAAATGGGCTAAAGTAATGTTGGAGAATCCTCAAGTGAAGTTGGTTCTAGAAAAAGCCAAGATATTCCATGATGTGCGAGTGTCTGAGACTTGGAGACTTAATAAGGACACAAAGGGTCTGCTTGTATTTGCTTCTTGTTGGTGCAGTCCATCCCATTCAGCAATATGCGCTAGGGGTGAAATAACCATCACTTTGGAGGACGTGGTAATTTTGATACAACTGCCAGTTCTTGGTAGTATTCCACTTGACTGGTCTGACAAGGAGAAGAAAAATGGTGCCATCCTTATTCAGAAAATAAAATCTCCACGGAAGTATGATCGTAGCAATAACAAGAGTTATTCGGCTTGGATTGACTGTTGGTGTAGCGGAAGTACAAGTGTTGACGGACTTGATGTTGATAATCCCTTATGCATTGCTCCATTGCTGTATTTCTTATACTTTGGCTTTCCAGAGATGTGTTCGAAGATTCTCCTGGAGGTCAGTTGAAGTCTGCATTTGTTTCGTTTGTTTTTATGCTTGCTAGTGGAAAGACCCTTCCTCTCGGTAATTTGTTTCTAAGCTCTTTATACTCTCATTTTGATTCTTCCATTCGTGATATGAGGTTTTCCAACGGTCATGCAAAGGCGGAGTCTTTTATCCCTGTTATAATATTATGCAAGCATGGTTATGGGAACATTTTCCTGAATATGCACCAAAGACCAAGCACTCTTTCCCATGTACAGAAATATAGTATGCTAGAATACTTCGTTGGAATAAGAAGAAACCTTCTTTTGTTAGTCTTATTAGCTTAATGGACAATGGGAAAAAGGTAAATTTCAGACCTCTTGGGGTTCAAGGCTTCCACACGTGATTCAACCGGATTCTTTTGCTAAGAGCTCTCGTATTATTCTACGTTCTTGCCAAAGTGATAAGTTTAATATTGCTATAACTGGAGAGGCCACTTCTGGAGCGAGACGTGATTCGATCATCAGCTTGACACAGGTATCTGAAATCATTTTTTGCTTAACCATTTTTCTCTTTTTTTTTAACTCAACAACTGAATGTTTAATACATTTGTTGTGGTCGTGGTTCCCAAATCCATTTGTGTTTGACATCATGGTGAGCTTCACTTTTCAGTCTGGGGACAAAATACCATGGGTAGTAATGCCTGGAAGTGGAGACCGTCCTTGGAAGAAAGTAAGCGCCTTGTGTTTCCTTTTACTCTTCCTTTCTGTATGAAATAAATATGTATCTTCTCTTGACAAAGACCTTTGCGTAGTTTTGGAGTGAGACTTGTCAGGGTGACTCGGGTGTTCAACTTTTCAAGTTTGGTGTCCCAGCTATTATTGGCTCCTCAGCACCTTATGTCGTAAGTAGAGTTTCTTCTGAAAATTCTTGAGTTGTAGAAGTTTTTGTCTTGCTGAAATTAATGAATTATGATCCTTATGAATAGTCACTATTCTTAGATGACCAGAAGTACAGATACTCTAGAATCCAGAAGTACTGATGTGGTTGGAAGTACTAAGGAAGAAGGACGAGATGACCATGGACCTGAAGAATCATTCCAGACTAAAGAAATTAAAGATTCTGAAGTTGAAGATGTAGAACTTTATGTCGAGTCGCATTATGGGATGCCTTCTTCTTATGATGGCTTGTTACATCTTCAAGTAAGTTTACTTTATAATGTCTCGTGAACTATACTGCTTGTGATGTGTCTTCTCTAACCCAGAATCCTAAACAGGTTCCTCCTAAATCGACTATGGGAGAAAGCACTCTAAGTGGTGCCATTGTACAGAATGCTGATGTGGTGGAGATTGTTCCAATTGAGTATCCGAATGACGAAGTTAACTTCGACCTCAAGTTTGATAGGATTCGACACAAAAACATGTGGATTAGGGGATTTACTGTTCCGTCCGACCATGCTGAACTGTACACCAAGATATGGAAGAAGTTTGGCCATTTCTTCGTTGGTAATATTGAAAACTATCATACTCTGGAGAGGAATGTGCCTGTACTGCTGCTAACTGTGAGTGAGATGATTGTTATTCCGTGTAGAGAAATTTCTAAGATAGTTCTTCAAGACTGGAAGGATGCCTTGGAGGAAGCTGAAAGAGTTGATCTTAATGTCGTCTGGCTTCATCGTCATTTAGAAGATATTGAAAAGAAAAAGACGTATCTTGTATCTTGGAGAAGGTTTCCAAGGCTACATATAAAGTTGATAGACTTTATCGGGAGTTGAAGCTTGCAACTAAGGCGCTTGAGCAAGTGGAGATGGCATATGATGAAGGCGCTGAGCCATTTTTCAAAGTTTTTTTAGGTCTTCCTAAATTTTCATAGGTTTTGAGACATATGGCTTTTTTGTGGTTTTATTTTGGGATTTTTGAGTAGATAGAAATTTCTGAATAATTTGCAAAAATATATTTTATTTTATTTTGAGAAGAAACAATACTTTACTTGATTAAATGAATTGGAATCCTAAGTATGAATGCAAGATATTGCAAACATTTTGGAGGAATTATAAATATTACATAAAACAGGGAAATAAAACAAGATGGTGGTAGAATGCTTTAAGCGTTGTGAGATGCCATGTATGATCACCCCTTCTGGCTTGTCAGTATTGACAAGCTTGTAGTAACCGCGGAGCAAGGTTTCAGTGATGAGATTCGGTTTTTTTACAGGAGAAGTTGTTATCTTCTTCATCATATCTCCGACATGGAAGGCATTGGGTTCAGGCCCCTCAACTTCATGACATGTCTTCTTAATAACCGGGTTATTAGTTTTCTCATATCCTGTATAGACGACCCATACCCATTTGATAAAATTTTGAAAAAGATCAGTTTCCCATTCACAACGCCGAGTCAGAGTAGGGTTATATCCGGGTCAAGTCCCCAAGCTTTGATGGGACGTGGGATTGCTGGTTGCAAAGGAGTTGGTTGGATGTGATTTATATGTGTGCGAAACCTTCGAACATATGACACCATGTCCTCTTCTGGTAACTGCTTCACATATAGATTCATTATGTGACGAAACTCATCTGATAAGAAATCTTCAGGATCTACCGGCTTGTTTGAGAGTCTCGGGGGTGTTGGTGTTGATAAAGAAGATACACTTGCTTACATCTTGTTGCTACGGACCCACAAGCATCCCAGAATCATGTCATGACTTGGATCCTCTTTGACAATGTGAAACTTGGTATGTGTTCGGGTATCACCTGTTTTCACATCAAGAGTGATGTAGCCTTAAGCACTCTTGGACTTCCCATAAGAATTATTGATTACAATCAGCGAGTGTGTAGCTTCGTACCTGGAAATTCTTGATTACAATCAGATAGTGATGATATTGACATCAGTGCCTGCATCGATTAGTATATTCTGGAACTCGGTAGGCAAGCAGTTGTGAGAAGTCCGCAACTAGGTTTCTCATTTTGTTGGATGATAAGTTAAAATTTCATTTTTACTTCAGGTTTTTCATGTTTTTTTGTTTTTTCAGAGTTACAGGCTTTTGATAAGTTACAGGCGTGTAGCGTACGTTTTTTTATCTATAAAATGATGAAACCTTTTTCGGTTTCATAGTTTGTTTTCTTCTGGAGTAAGATGAAATTTAAAAAGACTATGAAACCTTTTTCGGTTTCATAGTGTTTTTCTTTCTGGAATAAGATGAAAACAAAAATAAATGATGAAACCTTTTTCCGTTTCATAGTTTGTTTCCTTCTGGAATAAGATGAAATTTAAAAAAACTATGAAACCTTTTTCGGTTTCATAGTTTTTTTTCATCTGTAGTAAGATAAAATAAAAAAAAATAATTAAACCCTTTTTGGTTTCATATTTTTTTTTCACCTGTAATAAGCTGAAACATAAAATATTGATTAACATTTCTCATAAATCATACTGTAATAAGATGAAACAAATCATTCAAAAATATTTTCATCCTTAAGAGTATTGATTGATCAAAAGACTGATTAATATTGAATAAGATTTTTTTTACGGACAACCATTTGTACTGTATCATAAACTAATTGATTAACATTTTTGCAACCTAAGTTTCAACCTCTCTTTCATGAACAGACAACCACCATGAGGTTTGACCATCAGTCTTCTTTTCTCTTCCACTTTGAGTTGTAACTTTGTCAAGGAGTATTAGTCTTCAACTCTGTCAAGGAGTATCTTGCATGCCAACTTTGGCCTCATATTTTGCACCTTTTGTTTTATGTGCTCTTCGGGTGAAAAATTTCCTTTCAAAAGGCTCTTCATGTAATAGCAAACATGAAGTCCGCAATCATTCCTGAAATTAACAAAACAATATCTTTAAATTAAAAAATACAAAAAAGGATTAAAATGAAGATATCACAATTTCTTTTAAAAGTACATACACATCTTGTTGAAAGCAGAAAGGGGTGTTCAAAATAAATTCTTTTGTTTGACTTGATGGGTCCAGGCAGAGCTTTGATACATGTTTTCTGAATGCTGACACCATTCTTTCCTTCATGCTTTCAACATTTTTTTTGCATTCATCTTCAGTGGAGGCCATTGAGTTGTAATGAGAGAATTCTCCAGTCTCATTATCAAAGACTAACAATGTCCAGTGATATTTCTTTTCACTTAGTTTTGCTATGATTGGAGCGAAGACATATTCTGGAGTGTAGTCCATTTTATCAATGAAAGCTTCAATCGCAGTGTGGCAACTTTTACCGATTGAGTGCATTGTCTGAAATTCAATAAAAAATCAAAATGAGTGCATTGTTGAAAATCAGTGAAACCTTTTTTTACAGAAAAATGTAATTGATTTTGATGAAACCTTATTTTGATGAAACCAAAATTGGTTTCATTGTTTTCAGAAAGACACTTGTATAAGATAAGTTAGATGAAACTTACATACACATATGTGCTTAGGAAAACAGCCCTTTTGTACTTAGGAGTGCCATATGATTTCTCGATGTTCTTTGCTATGTTTTTTTGCAATTTGAGCATGTAGAACTCAATCATATCTCCTTCTATGTCACCTTTTCTTATCAAGGCGTTCATATTTTTTCCTGTAATGTATAGGCCCATATCGTCCTTCTCCCAATCCATGTCACTGTTGTTATATTGTTGATAAACAAATTTAATATTTAAGAAGAATAAAAGAAACTAAAACACTTAAATTATTTAACCAAAAAACTTAATGGTATGAATGCCACTTACCTTTCATTGTGCATTTTAAAATATCTGCACATAATCTGTTTTTCATTTGAATCCAGCAGTTGCATAATTTTTAAGTTGTCCACTGCTTTCAACTTGTCTTCCCTTTTCTCTTTTTGTTTTTTCTCCAACTTTTTCTTTTGATTTCTGCTCACACACCGAGTCTTTTTTCTTTTCTTATTCTTAGCATCTCCAGGTGTATAATCCTGCATCTTGACAGGTGATTGCATTCTCCTTTTGTTTTCTCTCATCCTTGAGATTATGTTACTCAATTTTTTGTCTGGACTGATGTCTTCACCATCTTCTTTCTCACTGTCAGTTTCCATCAATCCCAACTTGAAATGAGGCACATCATCTTCTAAAGCAATTACATCATTTGCCATGTTTATAACAGAGTAGTAGCACATGGCTTTACTACTTGGCTTTGATGTAGAAGTCTTGGTTGCATACTCGTCTTCCATTTGCTGAAGAATAGTTTCATCAATTGAGCCTTGGCTTTGAGTTGACACTTCAATTTGTGTCTCTGGCTTTGATGAAGAACTTTTCTTCGCTTCCAGTTCTACTCTCTCAGCGACTCTGATATCTTCTATGGTGTCTGGAGTCAATTCAGAAATTTCTTCTATTGCACAACTCAAGTTACTTTTCGTCAAAGAAGATTCAATTTGTTCAGCCACTTTTATATCTTCAATTGTGTTCGGAGTTAACTCCGAAACTTCTTCCATTATACTGTCGTTGGCTTGCTTCGCTTTGATTTCAGATTCTACCTTCTCAGCCACCTCCAAACATTCAACTGTGTTCGGAGTTAACTCCGAAATCTCTTCACTCTGAACTTCATGAGCTGAAACCTTTTCAGGTTCCACTGCGTCATGTTGCTCCTGAACATCTTCATGAGATGAAACCTCTTCAGGTTCCACTGCATCATGTTGGATCTGAGCTTCTTCATTAGCTGAAACCTTTTCAGGTTCCAATGCGTCATTCTGCTCCTAGACTTCTTCATGAGCTGAAACCTTCATGAACTAAAACCTCTCTTCGTTGAACAGACAACTACTGCATCTACAAACCTTTTTAGGTTCCACTGCATCATGTTGGATCTGAGCTTCTTCATTAGCTAAAACCTTTTCAGGTTCCACTGCATCATTCTGCTCCTGGACTTCAACATGAGATGAAACCTCTTCAGGTTCCACTGCGTCATGTTGATCCTGATCTTCTTCATGAGATGAAACCTTTTCAGGTTCCACTGCATCATGTTGTTCTGTTTCTTCAAATATATTCATTACCCTGCAATATTTATTGATTTCAGAAAACAAAGTATAGTAAATCAAATCAAATCAAATCAAATCAAATCAAATCAAAACAAAACAAAGTATAGTAAATTATCACCTCATCATTGCATCCACAATTTTTATAGTATTGGTTATCAATTCCTCCATATCTTGTTCAGTGTATGAAACTGTTTCTGCTTCATCTCGCTTACGTATCTTTCTCACGTAAGTCTTCCTCACTGGTTCTAGTTCTAACTTATCTTCAACATCATATTTTGCGAGAATTGATTGATCTTCTTCCGAAAGCCCATTGTTACCGACGCTTGTAAGCTTGTCAATCAAAATTCTTGCCCACTTATATTTTTCCTTGTATGTGGTATCTTCATTTCCAGTTTCAACACTCACTTCATTTCTATCACCAATAGTCTCTTCATTTCTTTCACCAACCATTTCTTCATTTCTTTCAGAACCAATAACTTCATTTCTTTAAACAACCTTTCTCATTATCCTCTTTATTTGTTTCACCACCAACATCTGCATTTACCTCTTCATTTCCTTCACCATTTATGTACTCTTCAAACTGAATTTCCTCTTCCTCTATATGCTGGACCAAGCGTATTTCTCATTATATTCTAACATGAAGGATCCCTGACGGTAACCCACATTCATCTGTGGAATACAAGAAAAGTTATGATTAATAAGTTGGTATTAAATAAACTATGAAACCTTTTTTGGTTCCATAGTTTTGCTTTTTCATCTTGAATAAGGTGCAGACAAAAATTACAAACAAACAAGAACTGTTGTTGCTTTTACCTTGGAGAAAATTTCTGGTTTGTTGAGAGATCATCAAAATTATTCACCACTTGCTTGCTTATTTCATCAAGGTTCCATCTAGCGAACCTTGCGTACATTTCGCTCTCATCTTCTCTCAAAGTGATGTTTGTCATCTCAGCAAACCAATACTGTAAAAAATCAATACACAATTCAATATTTAAATTAGTAATCAAACTCGGGAAAAATAAAAAACAAACATTTTATGAATCAAAAGAAACAAAAATTAACTTACCAGTGGGTAAATGACGCAACCTGATACATCATCAACTTCTTCAGCTTTAATTATAGAGTCAATTAGATTTTCATGCAAAACATCAGGCCAACACACTTTATTCATCTCAAATACTTGGTACAAGTATTTTGATGTCAGATTCTTCCCACCTTTGTTTGGGACAAATATCGAAACCAAAAGATAGAGTATGAATAGCTTGACGAAGTCTTCAGCTTTGGTTTCATCTGCTGCTGTTTCCATCATAGCTCTGACAATATCAGTTTTCCTCATCTTCTTAGCTCCTTTAAAATACTCAACTTGAAACATGTTCATCTTTTTCTTCAGCTCAACATCTTGGTGTATATCTACATTCTTCATCATTTGTAGACCAAAGATGACAGCGAACTGTTCAGGTGTTGTCCGTAGTATCATATTCCTTGCTCTCGTCAATTTGAAACAATCTGGTTTATCACCCTTTACACTTCTATAAAATGACCATAAGATCATCTGAACTGCTCTTGTCGTTTTCTTTAATTTTTCTGCTTGAAGGGTACCATCGAAGAACGGTTTGAAGAAACGCCAGAATGGACATTGAACAAGTGCCTTCATGTGTTTTTCTTTAGTTTGTATCAATGCTTTTATTTTTGGTGCCTCTGTACACAAATGTTGTAATGAGCACCTGTATGGATCTGGAATATTATTTTTTCCTGTTACAGAATAAGTAAACCATTAGCACAAACAGAACAGAATAGGATGAAACCTTTTTGGGTTCCATCAAAACATTCATTAAGTAAAAAAACACCAACATTTTTTTTACTCACAACCATACACAGAATAGGATGAAACCTTTTTGGGTTCCATCAAAACATGCATTAAGTAAAAAAAACACCAACATTGTTGGTCACAAACATACACAGAGTAGGATTAAACCTTTTTGGGTTCCATCAAAACATGCATTTTCTAAAAAACACCAACATTGTTGGTCACAACCATACACAGATTAGGATGAAACCTCTTTGGGTTCCATCATAATACCAATTAAGTAAAAAACCACCCACATTGTTGGTCACAAACATACACAGATTAGGATGAAACCTTTTTGGGTTCCATCAAAACATGCATTTACTAAAAACCACCAACACTGTTGGCCACAAACATACACAGAATAGGATGAAACATTTTTGGGTTCCATCAAAACATGTATTAAAAAACCACCAACATTATTGGTCACAAACATACACAGAATAGGATGAAACCTTTTTGGGTTCCATCATAATACCAATTAAGTAAAAAACCACCAACATTGTTGGTCACAACCACACACAGAATAGGATGAAACCTATTTGGGTTCCAACACAATAATTTAGGTTAAAACAGATGAAACCTAAACGTTGCTATAAACAGATAAAATCAATGAAACCTAGTTTCAGAAAAATGTAACTGAAACCTAATTATGAAACCTGTAATTTCGAAAGAGATGAAACCTTATTAACCAAATACATCGATGAAACCAAAATCAAGAAACTAAAAATCATAAACATGCAGAATATGATGAAACCTTATTAACCAAATGCATTTTTATTTTCAACCATAAACAATCACAGAATATGATGAAACTATAAACTTCAATTTAACTTTCGTAGATTCTTGTTTCTTAACTGGTGTATTGAGTTTTTTCTTCATCTTCTTGTCTTGTTTCTTCACCATGTTTAATGATCTTCAGTGATTTTTCTTAGGTTTAAATTGTGACAGAATTGAATAGAAACTTCAGGTAGAGTATGATGAGTTAAAAGTAGAAGACTCAATTATACTGTTGATGATCAACAATCGTTTTAGAATCAGAAATTTAGGTTGATTACGACTCAAATTCTACAATTGATGATGATTTAAGTGATGACTTTTGTTTCAGGGAGATTAATGTGATGATTTTTGATATGATTGATGATGACGATGATGTTGGTTCAGGTGTTTTTCTCTGATGATGTTGGTTCAAGTGTTTTTCTCTGATGATGTTGGTTCAGGTGTTCAGGTATGATTTTTGGACATGGTAGATGATAGAAGTTAAGAGGGAAATAATGGCGTTAATGGGTTTAGTGCGTTAATGGCGTTAATGGGCGTGCGTGGTTAAGTAGGCGTGATGGGCGTGAGAAGTTAATGAAGTTAGGCTGAATAATAAGCAAGTGTAATATGGAAAGTTGGTTTATAATGGGTTTTTTATGTTAAATTTGTTTTGTTGGGTTTTATGTAGTTGGATAGTGACACCTTTGGGCTTATAACCCATGGCATGATCTTTAAATCTATAAAATGATGAACCAGAAAAATGGAATTTAACTACAGGAGAAACATTAAAAAAAGGGAATTAGTCAAATCTATTCCTAGTTAATGGACCGACTTAACCAATTATCTCGGGTCTTTGAACAATTGTAAATCTGCCTCACTGTTCAAATTTACCGTCCAACAATTGTGAACAAAGTGGGGTCTGGTTAAAAACTTAAAAGCAAGATACATGCCACATAAATATAGAAAACTTAAAATAGAAAACATCTACTTTAACCTCATTGAAACCTAATGAGCAAAAACTTTACTTTTTTTTTTCTTCTTCGGTTCTTCCTACTTCCCATATCGTCTCTCTTCTTTCTTTCTCCTGCCTTTTCAAAAAAATTTCAGCCTTTTTTATTCTTTCGCCGGATTAATAAGATTTTGTATAGAGATTGAGAATATAAATAAAGTGTTATTGTAAATGTTGTGGGTTTGATTTTAGTGTACATAAGACGGTTCAATTGGGATTTCGATTATATTTTGATTGATTGTTTGTAGATTGGGTTTTGATAACAACATGATTTCAAGTATTCTCTGGGTTCAATAAATTCACGACATGGATGAACTCAAGTTTTCTTTTAGGTTTCAATTCATGATCAAAATAGAGTTCAGATAGGGCAACCAGGGTTCATTAAGGTTCAAATTGTTGTTTCAATTAGGATTCATAATAGTTAATTTGTGTTTTTTAAACACGGTTTTAAGGGGTTGAATTTCAGGTTCAGAACAAGGTTACGTTAGGGTTCATGTGGGTTTTGATTACTAGGAATTACTACATAATCCATTATACACGACCCGTTTACCGTGTGATCCACCCATTTAACGTGTTTTAACCCCTAGTTTAAAAAAAAAATTGGACTGATTTTCTGAATCGTTGGTCCAACTCATGTGAATGTAATAAAATATTTATTTTGAATATTCCATATTTACCCTTTCTATAACGAACGTATAAAATCGAGTTGAAATCAAATCTTCCAAAATTTTCTTCAGCTCACAGATCCGATTTCCTCTCTCTCTGCTACAGTTGGTGTTTTTCAGTTTTAGGGTTTCGATATCAAATCTCCATGTATTTTTCTGTAATCTTCTTCTCTGCTCTTATAGTTTTTGTTATGCTTTGTTTTGTTTTTATTTTTTTCAACTGAAATCATGATAATCAACTTGAGTTCATGATTTTGTTTGTTTTCTTACACTGAAATCCTGATGATTACGATTTCTATGATGTACATTTTGTTGAATTCCATGATCGATCTCGTTTTTGTTCGTGCTTTAGTTTTTCTTTTGATTTTTGAAACTGATTTTTTAATCGTTTTATTTTGTTCATTAGATCGTCGTATTCAGTTTGTTTACATGTCGTTTGATAATAGGTTTTATTTTATTTTATTTTATTTTTCAGGAAATCATGATTTTTTTTCTTTCTTCTGGATGTTTTGAATGATTCTTCAGTACATATTAATACGTACTGGTTTTCTAAACTTTTGATATATATTGTTTTTTATAGTATGCTATTTTTGTTAAATATATTGTATGGTATACCATTTTTGAATCAGTACATATTTTTTTGTACTGCATACAATATGATTTTATTTGTTTGTTATGTGTGAATCTATAATATGTGTGATACTTCTAAAATAGTACATATGATGTTGTACTGTAGATTTAGTATTCCTATCATCTTAAAATATATGTTTGATTTTTGTGTTTGTGTTATTTTATTTGGATCACATTTCTTCAGGTTCAACATGTCAGGTATTGGTTCTAATCCAAATACCTTTTGCTACTCTCATGTATACAACAAGCAACACCACATTGCATATTTGGTTATGTTATCTTCGACTTTGGAAGATTTGAAGTTTACTATTTGTAATACGTGGAGCTGGTTGACTCCATCAACTATTGTTGTTAATTATGCTGAAAATGGAGTGAAAGTACTTGTCCTTGCTGATGTATCTCTTCAAGGGCTTGCTGCATTACATTTTACGAAGAATTCAGATTTCTTTGAGTTGCATGTTGATGTTGTTTTATCTGGTGCATCTAGTTCTTTGAGAAGTGCTGATTTTGACAACAGTGTTGAGTTGGTTTTGAGTGCTAGGAATAATTATTTGAAAGATTGTAAAGAGGTTGCAAGTGTTCTTTTTTCTGATGGTTGGGAGAATATTTTTGAAGATAAAAACCATGGTGGTGTTGAAGCTGTTCGGTTAGCATGTGAGAAATATTGTTTGAGGACTGGATATAAGGTTAAAAAATTGAAGAATGACCTTGAGAGATTCACAGTGAGATGCAGCAATGACTGTTGCTCTTGGATGATTCATGCGGTTGCCATGAATGGGTCTTTGGATGTGTTTAAGATAAAGGATTAAGTGGGTAGGCACACTTGTGGTGCTGGTTATAGGTTGAGGAGTCCAACTATTTAGAGGAAGCTTGTAAATCATTTAGTTCATGAGCTGATACGGGTATAATTCATACATTTTTAAAGCTTAATTTATATTTTCTAGTATTTTAAATTATATTAATTTTACTATTTTTTATGTGTTTATAGGTGGTACATCGAAAATCCTAATTGTATACAAAATATGACTAATGACCCATCGTCTATTAAAATCAATGTTTCGCCAACGGAGTTTGGGGTGATTGAATGGAGTACATGCAGTACGGAGCCCAATTGCGTCAAGTGGGAGTAGGCTAGGGACAAGAGTTTGCTAGATGTTGAAGAGGACAAGACGTGATGGAGCTGCTAGGTTTCAGGAGTAGGCAAGAAGTGTTGTAGGTTGTACACACGTGATGGGGGATAGTCTGTATGGCTATTGAGTCGAGGCTAGTGGGTGTAGAAGTACGGTTAGTCTAAGAGTGTGGTACAAAGTAAAAGAAAGGCTGTGATTGGTGCTAGACTTCTTTTGGAGTCAGGTTTGAGAGTAGGGTACAACTGTTCGGTGTTGTGCAGATGAGCCAAGAGTAGGTGATTGGAGACTCTCTTTGGGTTTGGTAAAGTAGGCTTTTTCTTAACATGAAAACGTGAGGTTGGCAGAACAATAGAAAGGTTGGAGGGGACAAGAAATAGGCTAGTTGTTCGGTCAAGAAAGTGCATAAGCTAGGTACTTTTCTTGTGGAGTGATTGATAAAAGAGGAGTACCGCACGTGGGGTGCATGAGGTGGAGATACGGCTGCTAGGTTTCCTTTTTAACTTTCTCCTAGGTTTTCTATATAAGACGAAAAGAAGGGAGCAGAGGTGGAGAGTTTTGTGAGTGGTGTTTTAGTCTGTACGGGAGAGAGTTTCCTGGATAGTTTTGGGAGCCGATGCAGAAGAGGAGGGAGGCGTACAGGAGTTCCTGGATAGAAAGAAGATAATCAGACAGGCTATTTGGTTTAATCCTCTCTATTCTTCACTCTAATTAGTTTATGGGTTTTAAGAAACCCAACTCCATGTTCTAATTAATTCATAACTAGGGCTTAATGTTGAAACCACTTAAAGTTAAGATCAATTGAATCGATTTATTTGATACATACCATTATGATTTGAATAGATTAATTTCATGATTTTGATTTATTAAATTTCATTAAACAATTGTGACGTCTTTTGATGGTACATGCTTGGCCTAGGTTTTTGATGTTCCATGCTTCTGGTATACAGTTGTTATTTTGAAAATCTACTTGTTGCAAATATATTTATCTACTTATTTGATATTTCATGCTTGGGTTAAATCCTTTGATGGGGTATTCTTAGAATAGCCAGGTATTATTTGTGGACCTATAATTAGTTTCGTACAATTTTCTCGCTAACGCAATTTTATGGTGTATGCTTGAGACTAGGGCTTTTTGATGCATCATGTTTAGGGCGTCCAGTGATATTTGCGACTCTAAATATTCATGAGTTATGTTTCACTTCAGTAATTAAATATAAATAGTGGTGGATATTGAAAACCCTGGTTACCGAATCTCTCTACTTAATTATTTTATTAGTTTAGTTTGTTTTATTATTTTATTCGTAATTCTAAAAATCCCAAAATATTGTTTCAGGTTAGTTGATTAGAGATATTGATTGCAGTATTTTCCTGCTCCCTGTGGGTTCGACTCGTACTTGCCGTTGTCTACTAGTTAGACGCCGTGCGATTGCGGTTATTTATATAGGGTAATCTAAAAACCACATCATGAGCGTGTCAAGCACAACCCTCTCATAAAACCGCAAGAGATTATGGATTATATTAAAGTTGGTGGAGGGATCAACATCAAGTATCACCACGCATATCATGCATTAGAGTAATCGCATCAAATGATATTTGGTGACGATGTAAAGTCATACACTGATCTTGCTTGATGGGTCACTGCTATTTGGGAAACCAACCCAGGGTCTTATATTGATTTTGATTTCAACGACGAAACAAAGAGATTCAACAGACTTTTTATTTGCTTTGGAGCTTGTAGAGAGGGTTATAAACTTTGTCGTCCAATGATCTTTTGTGATGCGATATTTTTTACGGGGGGGTTTAAAGGAGGTCTAATGGCTACGACATGTCATAACGACAATCAAGGTAACTTTTTTATATGGTACATATTTTGATATGTAACTGTTTTTTTATGTACCAGTACAAAGAGAATTGTAGTCTATTTTCTGGTACATATCAATATCTACTTTAGGATCATACACATCATACATAAAGTACATATTGATGTACATTGTAGGTATAACATAATTTGAAGTTGCAGACATAAAGTACATATTGATATGGGCTTTTATATTTTTTTTGCCAGGTTTTTATCCTTTTACATATGCATTAGTTCCTGGCGAAGATAATGATAATTGGCATTGGTTTATGGACAATCTTAAAAAAGTTTTGGACCATCGTCTCATCACCTTTTTGACTAACCAAGGTGGAGGTTTGTTGAATGCAATTCCTGAACTTTTCCCTGATTCTTATCATAGCTATTGTTTTTTCCACTTGAAAAAGAACTTACCCATCAGTAAGTCTGATGAAAAATATAAATAAATGATGGAATTTCCAAAAAGAAACATATGCGCTTTCTCCAGCAAGATATGAAGAACGTCTTCAAGAAATGGTTTATCTAGGAAGGCCTTGGGTTGCTCAATACTGCCGTAACATTCCTAGGGAAAAGTGGTGTAGTGTATACTTCCTAGGATGTAGGTATGGTCAGACTTCTTCAAGCATTGCCGAGTCTTTTAATAACTGGATTCGCCGCGAGAAGAAGTTACCTCCTTGTGCTCTCTCTGACACAATCAGGTTTTTATAAGTTTCTTGTAACACTACAAGTATATATGTACTATATGTATAATATGTTTGTTGTTTTTTAATTTTATATGTCATGTAGGCTACGGGTAATGGATTTGATGTCTGAACGTCGTGAAGAAAGTCTTTTGATGGATCCGGAACTCTTAACCCCTGTGTATCAAGCCTTGCTTGAACTACACATTCAAGTTGGCCGTCCTTGGAAAGTTAGTCAGTCATATGCTCACGTCTTTGAAGTTCATTCCCCAAGGTTAGTTATTTTAGGTAACATGCTCTTTTGAACTGCGATATCCACTAAACTAGTTTCTTAGGGGTACTGCAGAAAACATATCAAATATGTATTGTGCAGATTATCTTCTTGGGTTTATGTAAGGAAAATATCAAATATGTATTGTGCAGATTATGTTCTTTTTTGTTTGTGTAGGAAAATATCAATATTTATTGCATAAATAATATGCTTGGTTTCTTGTGTGTAGGTCTCATATGGTAAATCTACAGCAAAAGAGTTGTACTTGTCAAAGATGGCGCGTGTACATGCTCGCATGCTACTGCAACTATTGTTGCATCTGGGGGAAAGTTCCTTGATTATATCGATGAATACTTCAAAGTTAGCTGTTATCGCCAGCTATATTCAATCGCTATTAGACCTGTTCCTAATCACGACAGGTAAGTTTTTAAGAAGTACATATTGATTTTTTTTATGGTAGTATCATAAGTGAGAATGGTTTTAAGTAGTACATATAAACCATAAACTAGAACTAGCATAGTACATATTGATATTTAGTGTAACATACATCAACAAAAACTGCACAAGTATAGTAGATTTTTCTTATTTATGTTTTTCAATATACCACAGGCCTGATGAGTATACCGCAGAAGATACTATTCTGCCACCAATAGTAGTTAGGGCACCTCCAGGAAGAAGAAAAAAGAACCGCATCAAGAGTGCACGGGAGAGGAGCAAAAATCATGTTACATGTTCAAATTGTAAATTGAAAGCTCATCACAACAAGGCTACATGCAATGTTATCCGTCAGTACCAATATACGGATGAAAATTAATTTCATTACAGTTTTTTTTAGTACATTTGGGATATAAATTCTTTTAGAAGATACTTGTCGCATTGTTTTAGGTTTCTTTTTTCAGAACTTGTTTGTGTGCCAACTGAATTATGTTCTTAATAAAAAAACGAGAATATGATGATATAAATCTTATATTTTGCTCCATCTTAAAATATGTATGAATATGCGGTTGAATGTCATTCACTATATACAGGGGTCGAGGGGGCAGCGCCCCCTCGTTATTAGTGATTTTTATTCCCAATACATTTTCCTTTTATTTAGTAATCTTGTAGTTGTTATAAAAACACACAAAAATGTACATAAACAAAGTAATTTTTAAATTCATATCAATAACTTCATAGTACATGTCAATATGTACTTTTTTAGAACATGAATTTATTGGTTCATAGTTTCAGAACAAAGTACATATCAATATGTACTTCCTAACACATATCAATATGTTCTGCCTTTCTATATAACTCTAAAATTAAATAGAAACCTAACAATGCTAATAAAGATCATCACATATATATATAAAAACATAATAAGATCCTGATATAAGCATAATAACTAAAAACCAAATTCAATAAGTAAACACAATAAGAAAGTTACTGAAGTACATACTACGTAGAAGGACTATCCACTACATTACCTTTCATAGACAAAAACTTAACTCTCACTGTCTCCATAATGATAAATCCCACCTGGTCAACATAACTAAATTTACTTTAAAATATCCTAAGATTTCTCTCCTGCCAATTGTGGTATAAGAAACAATTAAGGATTATCTTCTTCACTCTAGCCATAAAACCCTTCCCAGCAAAAACTAAAATGCACCAACTTATCTCCTCATACCAAGATCTACAAACATATCTGAATTACTCTGAGGGTAAACATTTATTTTCATTTGGAGGGGTCCCAATTGATTTCAGGCTGAGTGGCTGTCAACAACCTACATGCTAACTTGATTCTTTTCATCTGAATCTTCTTCAACAATTGTTCATCATTTCCCAAACTTTTTCCATCACGATCAATCTTTGATCTCCTCTTGATAAAATGCATTACATATAAAAGGCAGTCTGGCCAGATTCCTTATTGTGAACACCCATAGTCAGTCAACCTTACGTTGCTCACCATCTTTCTCTGATTCTCATCCAAGAACTGATTGATTGGGTTGAACAAGTATTCAGATATTTTTTTGGCAGTCTCATAGCAATGATCCCTGAACGCCACAGATGAGTTGTAACAGATGAATTTCCATGTTTCAAACTCAAACTCGAGCAGTGTCCAATGCTTGTTGCCATGGCATATCAGTACAAGGATCTTCTCGATGTCTTTGCTCAGTGCAAGATTGGCATAATAATAACAGTCACTTCTGCTCCCTTTAAAGTCTCAGGTTTGTCGACATGATACTGAAAATTGGAAACGTTTAGTAGGTTATTTCACAAAATATATATAAATATGTAATTTTTTCATATCCAATGTTCAAAAGTATAAAAGAAGAAAACAACACATACCCAAGCAGCTGGATCCAGGTGCAACACCTTAAAGTATTTTATTTCTTCCTCAGGATTTGCTTGGTCCTCTTCAGACTCCATTTGAATCTTATATTAAGCGTAGTTGAGAAGATCTTATTCTAATACTCTGTTGAAGATCAAATCTTACATTGTTGCCCCGCTGATGCAGATACCACCTCCATTCTCTACTCTCCAAGCAACCGAGCTGCAGATTTATAACAAAACACATATTAAAGTAAGTTATTTGATATGTACTGCAAAACTTACTTGATTTAAAAGTTAAATGAAGGGTAGAAAGTACTTACATTCTCTTTCCTTTCTCAAAGTATGGAAGTAGAATCGTTATTTGTTCATCTGTCATATTCTCATAGAGTGGTGACTTGTGAAGATCCATGAACTTCATATGAGGTTTCTGAGCTTTACGAGCTTTATTGTCCTTTCCTGTCTTTATTGTCTTTTTTCGTTGCTCAGTTTTCGGCTTCTTCTTTCCAGAAAACTTACTTCCACTATCAAATAATGGATATGTCTTCTTTGCTGGATTTGCACGAGTTACTCGCCTGCTAACTTCTTCTCTAGTTGGTACTGACTTCTTTGCAACAACCTTTGGTTTTTCTTTTACTTTGGCAGCAGTCATCTTGGCAAGTTTGGTTGTTAGTGGCACGTCGCTTGACGTTTGGGTTGTTGTAACTTCATGTTCCTGCATTTTTGAATCCATATTTTCAGTACTATATTTGAATCATATTTTTTTCAAACAATGACAAGTAAGGTAAATTACCACAAGTAGAAGATATACCTCTTGGTCATTTTCCTGCTTAGGTGTGACTTGATTTGCATTCTTCTCAGGTGTAAGTTGGTTTGGCTCAGTTGTAACTTGTCGAACTTCTACACATCGCAAATCATTTCCAAATAAATTATCTAAATGTTTTCGAATGTCAATCTCAAACAGAGTATGGCTTGAAACACTACCATTATCTTGGCTGAGAGATGCATATTCTTCATCATAAACTTCCTTGCTGGAAATGGCTAAGTCCAAAAATTCTTCAAATGTGAACTTTTCAATGTCTTCCATCTTAGACATCTCAGTAAAAAAAGGTATTTTCATGTCCACGAAGCTTTCGACCAAGGTTTCAACTACTTTTTCATCAGGGTTCTGCGACATCCCTTTAATAGTTTCAGGACTCTGGTCTATAACTTAAATCATTTTTTTCACTGCTTCTTGTTGAAGTCATGGTTAATCATCCTGCAACCATAGAGTTTTTTTTCATGATACTTAAATACATATTGATATATACAGTTATATAACAATAATAAAACACATTTGTAATCAAGTACATATTGATATTTGCAGTTATATTGATAAACACATTTGTAATAAAGAGTGAAACTAGCCAGCATTACTTACCTGTGTGTTACTTTTCTCCTGCATCTATTTGACCTTGGTAGGATTTAGAAACCCTATACAAACCGCAATCGCATGATGTCTACAATGCAGACAACGACAAGTACGGGTCGAACCCACAGGGAGCGGGGACAATATTGCAATCAATATCTCTAATTAACTAATCAAGAACAATATTTTTGGATTTTTTCGGAATAAAGTTAAAACAAGAAAAATAAACTAAAGGAGGTCTAATGGCTGCGACATGTCTTAACTGCAATCAAGGTAACTTTTTTATATGGTACATATTTTGATATATAACTTTTTTTTATGTACTTTAGGATCATACACATCATACATAAAATACATATTTATATACACTGTAGATATAACATAACTTGAAGGTGCATACATAAAGTACATGTTGATATGGTGTTTTATACTCCCTCCGTTTCAGGAAAAGAGTTGCTTTTCCTATTTGCACAATTGTTAAGGCAAGATGAGAGAGAATAACTTTTATAATTTATTTTCAGATTTACCCTAACAAAAAGTTTAATACTACATATATCTTTATAATGAGAATAATAACATTTCTTAAAATAACAAGGGTAGTTTTGAAAGTTTGTTATATTGAAAATGAGAGTAACTCTTTTATTGGAACAAAAATTTAAAGAGAAAGTAACTTTTTTCCTGAAACAGAGGGAGTATTTGTTTTCCAGGTTTTTATCCTTTTACATATGCATTAGTTCCTGGCGAAGATAATGATAATTGGCATTGGTTTATGGAGAATCTTAAAAAAGTTATGGACCATCGTCCCATCACCTTTTTGACTGTCCGAGGTGAAGGTTTGTTGAATGCAATTCCTGAAGTTTTCCCTGATTCTTATCATAACTATTGTTTTTTCCACTTGAAAAAGAACTTAGCCATCAGTAAGGCTGATGAAAAATATAAAAAAGTGATGAACTGTTTCCAAAAAGCAACATATGCGCTTTCTCCAGCAAGATATGAAGAACGTCTTCAAGAAATGGTTTATCTAGGAAGGCCTTGGGTTGCTCAATACTGCCGTAACATTCCTAGGGAAAAGTGGTCTAGTGCATACTTCCCAGGATGTAGGTATGGTCAGACTTCTTCAAGCATTGCCGAGTCTTTTAATAACTGGCTTCGCCGCGAGAAGAAGTTACTCCTTGTGTTCTCTCTGACATAATCAGGTTTTTATAAGTTTCTTGTAACACTACAAGTATATATGTACTATATGCATAATATGTTTGTTGTTTCTTAATTTTATTTTTCATGTAGGCTACGGGTAATGGATTTGATGTCTGAACGTCGTGAAGAAAGTCTTTTGATGGATCCGGAACTCTTAACCCCCGTGTATCAAGCCTTGCTTGAACTACACATTCAAATTGGTCGTCCTTGGAAAGTTAGTCAGTCATATGCTCACGTCTTTGAAGTTCATTCCCCAAGGTTAGTTATTTTAGGTAACATGCTCTTTTGAACTGAGATATCTACTAAACTAGTTTTTAGGGAAAATATCAAATATGTATTGTGCAAATTATATTCTTTTTTTGTTTGTGTAGTGCAAATATCAATATATATACTGCGTAAATAATATTCTTGGTTTTCTTGTTTGCAGGTCTCATATGGTAAATCTCCATCAAAAGAGTTTTCTTGGTTTTCCATGCTCGCATGCTACTGCAGCTATTGCTGCATCTGGGGGAAAGTTCCTTGATTATATCGACGAATACTTCAAAGTTAGTTGTTATCGTCAGCTATATTCAATCGCTATCAGACATGTTCCTAATCACGATAGGTAAGTTTTTTAAGCAGTACATATTGATTTTTTTATGGTAGTATCATACATGAGAATGGTTTTAAGCAGTATATAGAAACCATAAACTAGAACAACCATAGTACATATTGATATTTAGTGTAACACACATCAACAAAAACTGCACAAGTATAGTAGTTTTTTCTTATTTATGTTTTTTCAATATACCACAGGCCTGATGAGTATACCGCAGAAGATACTATTCTGCCACCAATAGTAGTTAGGGCTCCTCCAGGAAGAAGAAAAAATAACCACATCATGAGTGCATGGGAGAGGAGCAAAAATCATGTTACATGTTCAAATTGTAAATTGAAAGCTCATCACAACAAGGCTACATGCAATGTTATCCGTCAGTACCAACATACGAATGAGAATTAATTTCATTACAGTTTTTTTTAGTACATTTTGGATTTAAATTCTTTTAGAAGATACTTGTCGGATTTTTTTAGGTTTTTTTTTCCAGAACTTGTTTGTGTGCCAACTGAATTACGTTCTTAATGACAGAATGTGATTTTGATGATATAAATCTTATATTTTGCTCCATCTTAAAAGATGTATGAACAATTGGTTGAATGTCATTCCATTTTAAAACTCTGAACAATTATGTTTAGTAATACATTTTTATTTAATTTTAGAGTTATTAGTGATTTTTATTCCCAATACATTTTTGTTTTATTTTAGTAATCTTGTAGTTGTTATAAAAACACAAAAAAATATATATAAACAAAGTAATTTTTTAAATTCATATCAATATGTACTTCATACTACATGTCAATATGTACTTGTTTTAGATTATGAATGTATTGGTTCAGAGTTTCAGAACAAAGTACATATCAATATGTACTTCCTAGCACATATCAATATATTCTTCATTTCTATATAACTCTAAAATTAAATAGAAACCTAACAACGCTAATAAAGATCATCACACATATATATATATATATATAAACATAATAACTAAAAACCAAGTTGAATAGGTAGAAACCAAGTTCAATAAGTAAACACAATAAGAAAGTTACTGAAGTACATACTGTGTAGAAGGACTATCCACAAAACCCTTCCCAGCAAAAACCAAAATGTACCAACTTAACTCCTCAGACCAAGAGCTACAAACATATCTGAATTACTCTGTATTTAAACATGTATTTTCATTGGGAGGGTTCCCAACTGATTTCAGGATGAGTGGCTGTCAACAACCTGCATGCTAACTTGATTGTTTTTATATGAATCTTCTTTATCAGTTGTTCGTCATCTCCCAAACTTTTCCCATCACGATCAATCTTTGATCTCCTTTTTATAAAATGCATCACATACAGAAGGTAGTCTGGCCAGATTCCTTGTTGTGGACATCCATAGTCTTTTAACCGTACGGTGCTCACCATCATTCTTTTATGCTCATCCAAGAACTGATTGATAGGGTTGAACAGGTATTCAGACATTTTCTTGGCATTTTCATAGCAATGGTCCCTGAATGCCACAGAAGAGTTTTAATGTATGAATTTCTCTGTTTCAAACTCAAATTCCAACAGGGTCCAATGATTGTTGCCATGGCACATTGGTACAAGGATTTTTTCTATGTCATTGCTCATTTTCAAGATTGGGATGATGACAGCAGTCACTTCTGCCCTCTTTAAATAGTCTGTCTTTTCGACATGATACTGAAAATTTGAAACGTTTAATAGGTTATTTCACAAAAAGTATATATCAATGTATACTTTTTTCATAACGAATGTTCAAAAGTATAAAATAAGAAAACAACACATACCCAAGCAGTTGGATCCAGGTGCAACACCTTAAAGTATTTTCTTTCTTCCTCAGCATTTGCTTGGTCGTCTTCAGACGCCAGTTGAAGCTTATATTGAGCATAGTTGAGAAGATCTTGCTCTAATGCTATGTTGAAGATCAAATCTTCCATTGTAGCCCCGCTGACGCAGATACCACCTCCATTCTCTACTCTCCAAGCAACCGAGCTGTAGATTTATAAAAAGAACACATATTGAAGTAAGTTTTTTTGATATGTACTGAAAAACTTACTCTATTTAAAAGTAAAATGAAGGGTAGAAAGTACTTACATTCTATTTCCTTTCTCAAAGTATGGAAGTAGAATCTCTATTTGTTCTTCTGTCATATTCTCGTATAGTGGTGACTTGTGAAGATCCATGAACTTCATTCTTGGTTTCTGAGCTTTCCGAGCTTTGTTGGCTTTTCCTGTCTTTGACGTCTTTTTTCTCTTATCAGTTTTTGGCTTCTTCTTTTCAGAAAACATACTTCCACTATCAAATAATAGATCTGTCTTCTTTCCAGGATTTGCACGAGTTACCCTCTTGCTAACTTCTTCTCTAGGTTTGACTGTCTTCTTTGCAAGAACCTTTGGTTTTGCTTTTGCTTTTGCTTTGGAAGCAGTCATCTTGGCAAGTTTGGTTGCTAGGGGAACGTCGCTTGACGTTTGGGTTTTTGTAACTTCATGTTCCTGCATTTTTGAATCCAGTTTTTCAGTACTATATTTGAATCATATTTTTTCAAACAATGACAAGAACGGTAAATTACCACAAGTAGAAGATATACCTCCTGGTCACTTTCCTGCTGAGGTGTTACTTGAATCACATTCTTCTCTGGTGTAATTTGGTTTGCCTCAGCTGTAGCTTGTCGAACTTCTACACGTCGCAAATCATTTCCAAATAAATTATCAAAATATTTTCGAATGTCAATCCCAAACAGAGTATGGCTTGAAACACTACCATTATCTTGGCTGAGAGATGCATATTCTTCATCATAAACTTCCTTGCTGGAAATGGCTAAGTCCAAAAATTCTTCAAATGTGAACTTTTCAATGTCTTCCATCTTAGCCATCTCAGTAAACAAGTATTTTCATGTCCACGAAGCTGTCGACCAAGGTTTCAACGACTTTTTCACCAGGGTTCTGCGACATCCCTTTAATAGTTTCAAGACTCTGGTATATAGCTTAAATCACTTTTTTCACTGCTTCTTATTGAAGTCATGGTTAATCATCCTGCAACCATAGAGTTTTTTTCATGATAGTTAAACACATATTGATATGTACAGTTATATGACAATAGTAAAACACATTTGTAATCAAGTACATATTGATATTTACAGTTATATTGATAAACACATTTGTAAGAAAGAGTGAAACTAGCCAGCATTACTTACCTGTGTGTTACTTTTCTCCTGCATTTATTTGACCTTGGTAGGATTTAGAAACCCTATATAAATAAACCGCAATCGCATGATGTCTACAATGCAGACAACTAATACCCAACAACTGAAGTCCACTTTTTATTTATTTATTTGGCTCGTGTCTATTCAACTTCTCTTATAAGTCCACCTCCAGCTTGTCACGACCAAAAGAAAAACTGCCCAGACGTACAAACTTTTCTTTGTTTCGTATTTCGATTTAATTTTATCCTTTTAGCCGTATTTAGCCAGTAACTAGGATTTTCGGTGTATTACCTATAAAAACAGAAAAACACTAAAATTATTATAAAAATGAGCACTAAAAAATATAGGTCAAGTGGTAAAAATGTATGAATTTAGTGCTAATCATACCTCTTTCTCCATGTCAGATTTAGCCCATGTTTTACTAACATTAACATCAACACCACATAACTTGTGCACCGAAGGTGTTGACAATGCAACATTAAATGGTACCCTTTTGACGGTGGTGTCACTCAAAACATTTTGTTCATCTTATGGCGAAATCTGAACAGTTGGCATTTCTTCTCCTGTTGGGTCAGTACCTAAATGAGTGGGACTCCCATCAATTGAGTCTTGAAACTCTTCTTCATTTTCAGGCTACAAGGGAGAAGCTTTCATGTATATGTCATTCAACATTTGCAGAAGCTTTGATGCATCAAGCGGTCCATCCTCATGCTGCATGGTGTTCGCTTCACCCCATTTTTCAAAGATTGTCTTTGTCAATTCTTATATCTTCCTTTCAAATTATCTTCATCCACTTCCTTCCCTGCAGTTTCTTCTTTATTTTCTTCCTTTTTAGCTTCACTCTCCTGTTCTGCAACTATTCTTGTGATTCTATTCAGAATTTACTTTTCTTGATTGGTGTATTGAACCTTAAAATTTTCGTTGAACTGTACCAAAAACAACAAAATATGTACTATAAAAAAAAGTTTTTTCATGAGGTACATATCAATATATACTGTAGGATAACAAACATCATACATTCAATACATATCATTATATACTGTAGGATAACAAACATCATAAATAAGTACATATTTTTCTTACCTCATATTCAGTTGTATCAATGTCTTTTTGGACTGCAGCATATAACTTTGACAGATTCCATTTGACAGCTCTCGGAATAATTTTTTTTCCGGAATCGTCTTTATTTCCTCTGGTTCCAGCAAATATGTATGCTCTGCATACCAAATCTGTTTTGAAAAAAAAAAATCACCAAAACAAAGTTAAAAGTAAATCATGATTTTCATTGAGTAAACTACTAAAAATATTTTTAGTACGTATTCTTACCAATAAATAGTACAAACATCCGGTAGCATTCTCGACTGTATTTACATTGTCATTTAGTGACTTTTCTAGGTAAGAATGTATCAAATCTGGCCATAACACATTCTTTGCATCCTCGAGATCCTCCACAAGACCAATGTACTTTTTAGTCAAGGCATGTGCATCTTTTGTTGTGAAAACAAAGTGATACACATGAACAGGCATATAAGCCTTACAAGGTCTTCAACATCTTTCACTTTTTCACTTTTTTCTTCACTCTCTTCTTCAATATCTTCTTCACTTTCTTCTTGTTCATTTTCTTCATCACTCCCAATTTCTTCAGGTTCTTCATCACTTTGCTTTTCTTCAGATTCTTCAACTTTTTCATTTGCTTTCTTCTTAGTTGATGTTTTTTTTCTTAAAAGTTTCAAGACTTCTTCTTGTATCCTCACTCTATTTACCTTTTTAGTCTTTTCTACATCACCAAAAAACCTTTGGAAGAAAGCATTGTTTCGATATCCACCCCTTGATGTCAGCATCATATCTTGATGTTGTCTTTTTCCTGCTCTTGGAATTCCAAAGATAACAGCTACTTCTTCAGGAGTGGATATCAGAATATGTGAAACTACATGCCTTTTGAACTCAAATGTGAGCTCATTCGTAACTTTACTCCTCTTATAACACTGTATTAGATTGGTCACCGCAGTTTTATTTTTCGTCCAGTGATCTGCACCAAGATTTGTGTACCAGAACATCAAAAAAAGGTTCCCATATGATTGCTCAACAATGATCCGCAACTGAGTTTCACTCAACTCAAGCTTTTCAGCCTTGATTGCTTTAACAAGTGAGAAAATCCCCATAAAACCACTTATGTAGATCTTCCTAGCAGGTGCAGGTTCTTTTGTCTTCTTTGTGGTTTTCTTCACACCACCTGTATAATGAACACACTGTCAATAACCCTACAATATATCAATATGTACTATAATATAGAACAAAATATATTTTTTGATATCTTGATATCTATCTGCTATATCATAAACAAAGTATTTAATGATGTGTACTGATCCAATTCAAGATTAGAACAAAGTACATATCAATATATACTATCCTGTACGCAAGATCTAGATGCTATAGTATAGAACATTATATATCGATATATATGATTTATCTCTATAGCATGAACTAAGTATATATTGATATGCAGTGATCCAATTCAATATCTAGAACAAAGTACATATCAATATATACTTATCCTGCAAACAAGATCTAGATGTTATAACATGAAAATAAGTATATATTGATATGTACTGATCTAATTCAAGAATTAAAACTAAAAACCAAGTACATATCAATATATAACCTATGTTGCATGCTAGATCTATGTGCTATAACATGAAAAACCTATATATATATTGATATGTACCGATGTTGTATGCTAGATCTAACTCATATAACATGAACAAAGTATGTTATATATTGATGCACCGATAATTAGAATCAGTACCATTTTTACCAGAAACAACAACACCCTCCTTCTTCTTCTTCTTCTTCTGTGATGTTGATGGAGAACGAACAACAAGAGCTTTCATAAGAAGATCTTTCTTCTTCTTCTTTATAGATGGAGAATCAACAACAGTTTGTTTCATTTTTTTCGATGTTGTTGGAGAATCAACAACTTCATTGTTCTTCTTCTTTTTTGATTTTGGTGGAAAATCAACAACAATTTGTTTCATTTTTTCGATTTTGTTGGAGAATCAACAACTTCATTGTTCTTCTTCTTTTTTGATTTTGGTGGAGAATCAACAACAATTTGTTTCATTTTTTTCGATGATGTTGGAGAATCAACAACTTTATTGTTCTTCTTCTTTTTCGATTTTGGTGGTAGAGAATCTATTATAGAAGCTTTTTTGTTCTTCTTCGATGTTGGAGATTGAGGAGTATCGTGTTCTTCAATTACTGTTTCTTTTATTCTTCTATTAGTTTTTCTCTTGGTACCCATTTTAGGTGGAAAATATGGTAGTAGTTGCTGACAGTAGCTTAGGTTTCAGTTGTATAATGCTCAACGAAATCTATATTTCAAAGTATGCTATTACAGATTTTAATTTTTGTTGTTTGCTCTATGTTTTTGGATTCGGTTTCAGGTGGTTTCCAAAAAATTTACCCTAGATTTTCAGGTTTTACAGAAGTAAATAAGAGGTGGGTGGAGTAGCTGAAACTGAAAATTCCGTTAAAGAAAGTGAGAAGTGCAGTAGTGGAGGAGGTGGGGTTCATGGATGGTTCCACGTGATGGGAATAATAGTAATTTTTAGTTTTCAAAACGATTTTGGACTTATGGATAAATGGGTTTCCCGGTTGGACTATAGGTTAACTAGGTCCGGGTATTCTGGACCAATCAGCAAACCAAGGTTTATCAGCTTTCCATTAAAGTTTATTTATGGGTAGAGTCAGATCTAGGATCGTTGAATCATTCACAGACATGGTTCACCATTCCTCTCTCTTAGGGTTTTAGTTAAGGGTTTATTGTAGTTCTGGGTTCAAATAGAGTTTGTGAAAAAAGGGTTCACAAGGGTTGGTTTTTAAGGATAGATGGATCTTTTTAAGTGCTCTTAAAATTGAAAATATTAGTTTAACAACAGTTAATACGTAATTGGATGGAAAAGTGTGTAACGGAGATTTATGAAAGTTTCCAAAAAAACGGGACACTTTTGTAAACCACTTTACAAAATGGGACATATTACAAAAAAAAAACAGCAGCAAAGAAATTTGAGCCATGAGAGTATGTATAAGCAAAATGTATTGTCATATAATCTTATGACAATAAAAAAAAAAAATTAAAAAAAATATTAAAATAAATAAAATAAAGAAACATGGTTACATCCGCCATCCACCATATCTGATCTAGTTAAATGACGGATTGAATGGGACCCTACCCGCTATAATGACCGTAGGTTGGTGGGTGAAATTTCTATTACCCTCCATTGTGCGGCTACAGTGGTGAAATATGTTATATTCTACCCACCCTTATCCAATGTGCAACCCCAAACTATATATATGAAGTATTATAATATCCTTTATCTCCTGGATGAATATTGATGCAGGTTATGTTAACTATAAAAGAAAGGTTTAAATCTATGCATTTATACTAATTAAACTTATAACTTCTGTTAGTACCTAAAAATTACTCCTAAGTAAAACAATATACTGTAGAAGTACTTTATTTAAATTCAGAAATCAAAATCGTATATGGCAAGCATAAACCACGATACTAGTTCCGCCCTGCTTCGGTCACAAGGAGAGAAAATAGGTTGATCTTAGGGGAGGGAAGCAAAGAAAGTTGAAGGAATTTGTGTGTTAAATTGTATATAGAGATGTCGAACTATTGAGAAAATAACAAAGCTTGAGAGAATGATAAGCTTGTTGTGTTTCTGAAATGGGCTAAGTAGCCTATTTATAATAGTTGACATTTCCTTGTAAAGTAGTGGAGGTAGTGAAGAGATGGAGAAGTGGAAGTCGTGGGAATAATGGTATAACCGCCTTGGAATCTTCGGGGAGCCATTACTCCATTACTCCATTAACTTCTTCAACCTTACTACTACTTTGTAACTTTCAGGTCATGGGGTCTGGCCACGCCGTATGTTGTTGTAACCACCAGACCAAAACCCCATGAATAATTCACCATGTAGTTGTTTTGATTTCACGTAGGAGTAAGTGGAGTCATGGACTCAGAACACGTGAGTAATGTTTGGAACATGTAAGTCATGCTAGCACGAGCAAGTGAAGACAGTGCTACCACAAGCAAGGGTGAAGAGGCGCGCAAAGGTAAGGAAGGAGGAGTAATAACGCCGTTGGCAGTACAAGCTAGCGATGATGCTAGCGCTGCTGCCAGTGCTGCTGATAGCACTTCTAGCGCTTGTTTGGCGCGTGCTCTTTTAGCTTTTTAGCTTTTTATGCAGTGCATACAGAATATACCATTAGCCTTTTGGAACATGTGTGTGCTATTCATTGGTGTTGAGAGTCTGGCCAAGGCTTGCTAGGGCTGGTACTTGCTAATGCCAAAGCTAATGGGGAATTTGCTAATGTCGTGGCCATAAATATGGTGTATTTATGAATTCTCGGTATTAAGAGATTTAGTTGTTAGCATTTATGCAGTGCATACAGAATATATTCAATAAATTCATCCGTGGAAGTTTGCAATTTGAAATTATACTTGATGCGACTCTGCAATTAGATGGTATGCATCTAGTTAGCGTTTTTACTCAGATATGGCATAACCTCTATTCTGAATGTTCGCAATTTTTTATAATCAGTATATTATATTTTATACAAATAGTTTGCATGGATGCACATGAAATAACGAGGATTTAGTTGAGTATAGTTCTGAAATTTCTATGGTGCACAGATATGCAAAAGAGCTACAAGGCTAATTTAGCCAGGAGCTGAATATCCCTTCTGAATTTTCTTGCAGAGCGTATGATAAGAGTAATATTCATAATTTTGATGCTCGATCAGGAATTTATATATTTATTTCATGCTTATACATCTAGGAAAAAGCGATGACAGAGCTTCAAGGCTATTTTAACCAGGAGCTGAATGTCCCTTCTCAATTTTCTTGCAGAAGGCAAAAGCGATGTTACAATTTTCTTCTTTGTCAAAAATTCACCATCAACATTAAGTCCCCTGCTTAGTAGATCGATAATGTATTTCGTGGTAAGCACTAGATGGTGATAGTAAGACAGAAAATATTCTAAATTTGAAGCTCAGTTCTAGAGTAGTTACTTAGCTTTATCTCTTCTAGGCAATGTCATTGGCACAAACTTAGATTCTCTTGGGGCAAGCAGCAGACTCCAAGTCTTAAGATTTGATTATGCAGTGCTAGGTGCTAGTGATGATGTCGGCATAGACATGAGGTGGACATCCATAGATGAATTTTGAAGTTGTACCTTGGTAGCGAGATTGAAAATAGTAGAAGACATCATGAGGAGTTCATGATGGACAGAAGTTGTGGATAAGGCTGACAGTGGTATCCAATATTCTTACTGTAGATTCGAGTGCATCAAGTGTTGAAATACTAAAGATGAGTTGACTTCGTACTAGTGCTTGATTTTGTACTTATTATGGGTTTTTATGTCTTTGTAGGTATTTTTGAGAAATAAATATTTGTGGAAAAATCGGCTGAAAAAATGATAAAAGGCACCCAGGAAAATTACTAAGGGCACCCATTAAAATTGATAAAGGCACCCACCAGATGGATTGGGGGCACCCTCATTTCAAATTCAAATTTTGAATTTGGCGGGAACATTTTCTTTACGTGAGAAGAGTTTCTGAGTTGTTTCTGAACCGAAGTTAAAGGGATTTAGAACTTGTTTTTGATATCTCAAATTGAAGAAACACTCAAGATAGGATCAACACACGTCAGAAGGAGTGTCTCACCAGGAAAAAATTTCTGGAAAATTCAAGTTACAGTCCGAAATAGAGTTCTTCTCTATTTTGGATAGTCAGGGAAATTGGAGTTGGATTTGGATGAAGATGGGAGTCCTTATCGATTAAGGATGATGGATTAGGGTTCCCCAAACCTATAAATAGCAAAGAGAGCAAAGAAAAGTTAATCCACAGACGTAAAGAAAAATTCCGGAAAAGAGAGAAAATTCTGTTGGTGGAAGAACACGAAGAACATAAGGCTCCAAAAAACTGTTGCTGAACCTGTTGCTTATTCTTTTAATTTTTGAAGCGTTCAGGGTCTGTACTTTATTTTTGTTCTTTTCAGCCGCACAGAGCAAATTCTGTAACGCTTATATTCGTATCAAATCTTCTATGTTCTTTTTATTTCTTCACTGTAAACACTTTTTGAGCTATGAAAAATTATTTTGAGAGTGTTTCCAATATGATGAGCTAATCACCATCATTGGGGCGACGGAGGAACCTATTTTTCCAATAATAAAGTGGTAATTCTTATTTTATTATTTTGTGTAATTATTTTACTCTTTGCTTTGAATTAAATTTGGAAAAAAAATGGTTTTTATCAATTAGTTGTGTTTTCTTTTGATGGGTCATGTTGAGTTTAGAGCTTTTGATGTCTCATGCTTTCGATTTACAACTATTATTTTGAAAATATAACTTTGGCAATATTTTGAATAAATTGAATTTATGAGTTGCAAGATTTTTATCACTTGAAAAATTGGATAATGGTGGAATCCTTAGTCTCAGTCCTTCCCATAATTTGAAATCAATTTTACTTTAATCTGCTTTACTTTTAAGTATTAAAAATTAGGTTTGAAAATCGAATCTTTACAAGTCTGAGTATCGAATCTTTTAGCACTATTTAAAAATTACATCATACTTTGGTAGCGAGATTGAAAATAGTAGAAGGCATCATGAGGAGTTGATGATGGACTGAAGTTGTGGATAAGGATGGCAGTGGGATCCAATATTCTTATTGTAGATTCGAGCGCATCAAGTCTTGAAATACTAAAAATGATTTGACTTTGTTTTGTATTAACAAGAATACTGAGTAACCGGAATCGCAACAGCAGTATCAGGAGTTGAGACGACAAGGGTCGCAGCAGCGAAGCAATGATGACATGAAGTTGGTGACCTCTTCTGATATTGTGAAATATATTAGGATATGGCTTAAGATCCAAGGTGAATGTCTCTTCGAGTGGATTTGGACCTGATTCAGAAGTTGTATGGTCAGTCAACCAAGTGTGCACATTTGTAATTTGTAATCTTCTGCACATTTTCAGACTTCGTAGGTTTTTTAAAAAAATCACATCTCTTATCCCGTAGATCCGATTGACAAGCCCTTTTAGTATGTAGTAGAGGAAATGAAGATGAAAATTTTCCGTTAAGGTTGTTTTGCCCCATTCCCATCGACGGTTGCCGATTTCCAAGTTTATAGGATGCAGGTGTGACAGCAGGAGTAACACAACGAATTGGAGAGCTCGTGATGATAAGTACCTTCATGAGGATGTGGGCTTCTTAATATTTTTAAGAGGATGTGATGATCTGAGAAGAAGGTGGGGACCTCATAAGATATAGGGATCTCGAGGTAAATGGTAAAAAAAAGCGAAGGCTTCATGAGGGCGAAAGTTTCATGGATATTGAAAACCTCATGGAGTTTGAAGACTTCATAGATGTTGAAGGTTTCATGGATGGTGAATTTCTGATGGTGTGAGGTTTTGAGAAACCGGGTTTCTGATAGATGTGGAGGCTTTAATTGCGCAAAGAAGATTCACCAAATCGAAACCCTAAATTTTCAGATTCCATATACTTTACCGTCATAGCCATATTTCTGGAGAAGATGAATTCCTGATAGAAGCTTGTAAGCCCATATTCCAGATGTTGAGAGGAGAAGCATGAATCTGAAGTAGTCAGGCATGTCGAGTTTCATTGTGCTTGAGATGACTGTGACTACTTCGTTACTAGTGATAGTTGAGAACATGACCACGAGTACTGTATTTTTAGGCCTTGCTTGGAGTACGAGGGGGATTGATGGCGTCACCTTAAGAATTCTGAATTCAGCGTGTCTTCCATAGTTGACAAGTGTAGTTGAAATCGGCAGCAACAACAACAGAGGCAAAATCCCTATGTTATGGATGTGATCAGGTAAGAAAAGAAAGCTTACGACTTGTGTGGAGGTACCGATATGCAGATACTCTGTTGACGATGTTTCTTTTCCCTTAGTGGTGTCAGATTTGAATTGATCTTCCCAACAAGATCAAGTCCCCAAGTTTGAGACAACCAAGATATTGTCATTCAATAGGTGGAGACATAGTGTTGACTAGTTTGTGATATATATAGGTGAATAAAGTCGTATCTACTCCAGGTGTCTACTTCAGGTGGTGATAGGGTTCATGTTTCCCCAGACGTTGTGATAGGGTATTCCAGTATCTATCCTCCTACAAAAGATAAAGCTCTGTTGCGGAAGAGGTCAAAGTAGACACTTAGAGATGCAAGTGTTACCTTTTCAAGATGATGCGAGGGGAAGGGCTTGTTTCTAATACCGTTTTTGATCAAATCACCTAGTTTAAAGGAGGTAATTGCGTTAAATTCCTAAAATCGAAGAAGTTTCCAGTCCCCAGATGTAGCTACTTTGACCTGCTACTGGACGAGAGATGATTTGATAGTATCACCATGAATCCATTCCTCTAGGATTCGATCAGGCAAGGGAATCTAAAAAGGTTGATGTCTCCCTTTATTGTTGTTGTCTTTGTCACGTCGAGGCTGAAGTAAGAATTTGAACTGAAATTGAAGTCTTTGTTGGCGTCCGGGATGTTGAGTCACAACTGGACGTTTTCTGAACTCATGAGCATTGACTGAATGAAATTGTGACTTATCCTGACCCTTTAGGTCGTAAGTTTTTTTTACCTTTCAGATAGTTATGATAGCATGCTTGGAATGTTCATATAGGCAAAGTTCTATGGAGACGTCGAGGATGAAGAGGATGAGCTGGGAGGTGTCTTTTTTCCGACGTGGTGCTACAGGTGTCTTCAAAGATCATGTCCCGGAGGTGTCTCTTAAGTTATCCCTTGAATCCTTGATTGTTATAGGGGATGGGATGGGGTAAGCAGTCCCCACTCACATTCTTCTTTGGGTTACTGAATTTGTATTTTATGGAATATGCTTGGAATGCGTCTTAGCCTTGTCAAGGGTTGCAGGCGCCTATTAAATCCGACGACGTAGTTGGAGAGGTGAAGACATAGTGTCTTTGGAGAGCGGAGGACTTCGTCAAGGTTATGACTCTTTGGTTGACCGTATATTCTGTGTTTGGAGAGGTTCTTAATAGTGAGGGGAGCTCGTGTAAACCTTCAGTCCCCGAGTGTTGTTCACGTGATTCTTCGGATGCAGCTACAGAAGATGATGTTTCAAGTGGTATCATTGTGTAGGATGCTAATGCGATAAAAACTGCACCAGTTGAGTATCTGGATGCTGGAGTTGACTTTGACATCAAGTTTGACAGGATCCGACTCTTGGAGGAAGCTGAGACGGATAAGCTTGGTGTTGGATGGCTTTGTCGTCATATATGAACCATTCAGGAGAACTTAAAAAAAGTAGGCGCATCTTTGGCTTAGAAGCAATTACCAAGGATAGCGATGGTGCTGAAAGACTCTCTTTGAGAGATGGGCTTGCAACTGAAGCCCTTGCACAGGTGGAGAAAAGCATATGCTAACAGTGTTGAACTAGTCTTTAGAGATTTTTTCTAAATAGTAGGTTTTGAGAGTTTTTATGTGTTGCTGAGATACCTGGATTTTCTGCGGTTTTTTATTTTGGGATTTTGAGTAGGTAGATTTTGAGTAGGTAGATTTTGAATGGTTTGCAAAGGATTTTCTAGAAATGGAAATAATACTTTGTTTAATAAATTGAAATCCTAAGTATGAATGCAAGGTATTACAATTGGAGGAATTCCAGATATCCTTGACATCCTTGACATCCTTGTTAGGGGTGGCGAAGTGCTTAAACCTTGACATCCTTTTCAGGGGTGGTGGAGTGCTTAAGCCTTGAAAAATTTAAGCCATTTGCCATGTATGACTACCCCTACTGGCTTATCGGTATTGACAAGTTTGTAGCATCCACCCAATATAATTTTAATGATCATGTATGGCTTTTCTCCAGGAGAGGCAGTAGTGTCTCTGATTTGGAAAGGGTTAGGTTTCGGTATCTCAGGTTGATGACACATTTTAAGGATAATTGAGTTATTGGTTTTAATATTATCAGTAGAGATGACCCTATTCAATCGACAAACTTTTGAAAAGGATCGGTTTCCCATTCACATTGTTAAGGCACGGTGAGGTTGATACTTGAGTCAAGTCCCCAAGCCTTGATGAGAGTGTGACAGTTGGTTATTGAAAGAGATTTGCTGAACAAGACTTACTTGTATGCGAAATCCACGAGCGTATGGCATCACCTCTCCTCCATGCAATCGTTTAGCGTCCAGATCCGTTTTTTGGTGATGTTCTGGAAGTGAGCAATCTTTAGGGTCTGCTGGCTTGTTGGCGCCTACAGGTGAGTCCCTCGATGAAGATTTTCCCAGAGATGCGTCAATCCCTGCCTTGTTTCTGTGGATTCACGGACATCCCAAAGCCATGTTGTAGTATGGATCTTATATGGTAATTTAAAGTTTCGTGCACGTTTGAATGTCACTCATGTTTACTTTGAAAGTAATGTAGCCATAGGCGTTCCCGAATTTTCCTTCGAAATCTTCAAGCACGGTTGGTGCGTGTGTAGCCTCAAGTATGGAAATCCCGACAGTTTTCAGGGCTTTGACGGTGATGATGTTTTTGTCTGCTCCGACATTGATTATTTTTTCCCGAACTCGATTCGTTTGACGCAGTGGTGAGAAGTTCCCATCCGGGTTTCTCGTTGTTCTTGTTGATTCAGAACTTCGGAGCAGGCTTGGGAAGGACCATAACTTTTTCAACAAAGAGAAGACGCTTACCAGAAACCACACAGTTGAGGGATGTGAATTTATCCTACGCTGGGCTTTGGAAAAATAGAGAATCTCGCACATGCGCTCCATCAAATTCTAGACGGTTTGGTTGGTGGATTCTCCAGAAAGGGTGAAATTCCTGACAGGGAGTGGGTCTCTGTAAATACCCACAGTCCCCGGTTGTAATTCTCCTGAATCTATCTTCTCCTTGAAGATACACTTCAGACCGTTGCATTCACTGGTAGGATAGTTAGCGAACCTATTAAAACAACAATAGTTCGGATCTGACATCTCTAAGGCAGTTGGTGGACATCGTACCGGCGAAAACTTAATAGCTCTATCTTGTATCCACATATCTAATAGTTCAACGACTTCTTCCATGGAGAATGAAAAATATGGAAATATCGGGTTTGTGTTGAACTGTTGCTGCAGCGCTTGTTGACGTGGAGCTTCGGCTGAGCCTTGTTCTTGAGTTGGTGCGTCGAGGCAGAAGATGGAGCTTGGGATGCCGTAGGGCGCTTATTCTGTGAAATTTGTTGAGGTGAAGCCTTCCTCTTTGCTCATTTATCAGTGATAGCACTTATGGACGTTTTGACGAAGTATTGCTTGTTAACCATTCATTTATCTCCACTGTTTTTGTTGCGTCTTCTTTTCTTGGGCCTTGTTCTCTTCAACAAGGATGGAGCAGTTGTCGCGGATCACTGGACAACCTCTTGGAGATTAGAGAAAGTCTGAAAATACAAGTTTTCCAGCAAGGATTTGCGGACTGTAATTTTGCTCTCATTGTAAGGATGTTGATTGCAATGTGATTAGTTCGACAAGTCTTCTTTTTCAGCCTGAGGAGGTTCTTCCAAGTCTTCACAAGCAGTAAAGATAGGTTGATCTTTCCTTTCCAGTTCTCAATCAGCATGGGTATGTACTTCTTCTTTATCGTCATGGTCGAAGACATGGAGCCTACAAGAAAAATCAACACCATCGGCCTCCATCCCGAAATCAGTAGCATTCCCCCTAGGGCGAATATTTGTTGGCTCCTTTGGAAACTAATCTGTAAGAATTCTCAAGAGAGGAAACATCTCGTCGTGGATCTTGATAATATCATCTTGATTTGTGATGATATCATTTAGAATTTTCATGAGATCATCTATATTGTCGGGCTTTGAACATCCATAGCTTCCGAGGGAGTTTGAACATGCAAGATGAATTCTGGAGCGACATGAGGGACCCCGACGGCGTTCTAATGCATGGAATTGAGATTGGTTGCTAGACCTGAAATGATGTTAGTTTATGAATCATACCTAAGACCCACCTTGTTTTAAGACAGTTGAAGAATTGATTTTCAGATGGTTGAAGAATTGGATTCGTGACCGAGAGATTGATATCCCACTGTGGTCGCCAATTGTTAGTATTTAAAAATTACTCCTAGGCAAAAAAATGTACTGTAGTACTTTCTTTAGATTCGGAAATCAAAATTGTACAGGGAAAGCCTAAACTACAATAGTAGTTGTTCCTTCCTACTTCAATCACAAGGAGAGAAGATGGGTTGATCTTAGGGGAGGGAAGCAAAGAAATTTAAAGGAATTTGTGTGTTGAATTGTATGTGGAGGTATCGAACTATTGAGAAAATAACAAAGCTTGAGAGTATGATAAGCTTGTTGTGTTTCTGAATGGGCTAAGTAGCCTATTTATAATAGTTGAGAATACACATGTCTCCTTGTAAAGTAGTGGAGGTAGTGAAGAGATGGAGAAGTGGAAGTCGTGGGAATAATGGTATAACCACCTTGGAATCTTCAGAGAGCCATTACTCCATTACTCCATTAACTGCTTCAACTTTACTACTACTTTGTAACTTTCAGGTCATGGGGTGTGGCCACGCCCGTATGTTGCTATAACCACCAGACCAAAACCCTATGAATAATCCACCATGTAGTTGTTTTGATTTCACGTAGGAGTAAGTGGAGTCATGGACTCAGAACACGTGAGTAATGTTTGGAATATGTAAGTCATGCTAGCACGAGCAAGTGAAGACAGTGCTACCACAAGCAAGGGTGAAGAGGCGCGTAAAGGTAAGGAAAAAGGAGTTCTAGCGCCTTTGGCAGCACAAGCTAGCGCTGCTGCTAGCACTGCTAGGGGTTGTTTGGCGCATGCTTTGTTAGCCTTTTGTTTTTTTTTTTGTCTCTTTCCTAGCCTTTTGGCACATGTGTCTACTACTCATTGGTTTTGAGAGTGTGGTTAAGGCTTGCTAGGGCTGGTACTTGCTGGTCGCAGGGCTATTGTCTATATGCCATTAGCATTGGCAGTTGCTAATGTCGTGGCCATAACTATGACGTATTTATGAATTCTCAGTCTTATGAGATTTAATTGTTACACTTATGCTTAATTTTTTTGCAGTGACATACATAACATATTCAAGAGATTCATCAATGGAAGTTTATAACTTGATACTATGCTTGAAGCGACTCTGCAATCAGATGGTATGTGTAACATCGTGAAAAATTTCTTTAGGGCTTTGAGCCCTAGCCCAACCCAGTATGGGTGCTTATACTGGTGGTTATCCCTTATTAATATTATTGAGCACGAATAGTAAACTCTAGGGAGACACTAAATATTTGTAAGCATGAGCAACACATTGTGAGACATGAGCAGCAGGGCATATTCGTCTTTTTCGTCCTTTCTTTTATAACTCGTCTTAGACTTTGGTATCATCTGTTTTCATCAACATTTATTCTTCTCACCGAACCAAAGAAACATCTGTTTCTTCCACCTGAAATTTGTAACAAGCAAAGGAAGAATTCGTGCATTAAATCCTAATCAGAACTCAACCCATCATCCTTTTCTGGTTGATTTGGTCTTCGGCAGAGGTAGGGGGGTTTCTTCTTTGAATTTAATGTTCTGTACTAACATTTCTGCCCTAATTTGACTTGATTGTACATGTTTTCATCTCAATTCCGAGCTGTTGATTTCATGTCATTAATGTCCTGACAATTCTCACCATCTTTTTAACCCAAGCCGTTCATGCAGAAATTCTCTTACAATTTATTCATGTTTTCTACTTTATTTTGAATCTGTGAAATTTGTTGGATTTGGTTAAACCCTTTAAGTTTTGGTGTCACCCTTGCATTATTGGTTTGTGAACAAATCTGTTTGTTATAAATGATTTTGGGAAGATTCAGAAATGGTTGCAGAACATCAACCAAGTCCTGTTTTCTATCATAAACCTAAGACTCGTATTGAATTGCTAAACTAGCCTCTTAACTGTTTGTTAAAAAGATCCAAAGAACTGTGTGTTTGAAACTCCCCTGACAGTCAAAATGAAATTGAAATTCTTCCCTAGCTTTTGTTTATTTTACTCTTCTCACTACTCTACAACTTAAATATTAAAAGCCAATAGTCTATTCTTATCTCATATTACTGGTTTGATCTCTTGAAACCCCTGTATTGAACCTGTAATGCTTTACTTTAAGTTTTCTTCATGTTTTTAAACCAATCCCTTGCTTGTCATTTACTATTTTGTTTGGTGTCTTATTCATACAAATCCTAAAACTCTTCTTAGCATGGAATTGATAGTTTTTAACTTCCTGGTGATATCGTTTTTCTTTTCTAAACTGAAATTTCCTGGCAAGTGATTATTGTCTTGTTTTGTCAAGACTATTTGAGACAACTACGAACTTCATTACGTTTTATTATAATTTTTATCTGAAAGAGGGCCTTCTCTACTTTAAAATGAGCCAAGAACCACTGACCTTAGATATGTAAAGAAGCTTGTGTGAATTTTTAAGTGAACACTGTCAAAACTGTAGTTTTTGTAGCGAGTTTACTGTCAGGCATTTCTGGAGCGATTTAGACCTTGATACTTAACTTATTATTTTTGGTTATAATTATTATGTGTTAGCTTATCCTTTCTAGTTTCTAATGAGCCAAGAATCACTCATTTTCATTGTGTAACGAAGCCTACACAAATTTCCAAACACAGACTGTCCAAACTGAAATTTCAGAAATTTTCTGCTCCTGTTTTATGCTTTACATCTCTTGTTCTTTGAGTTTTCAAATTCCTTATTTTCCTAGCAAGTTTTACATAAAAGGAGGCCTTCTCTAGTTTCTAAAATGCTAAGGTTTGGCCCTGTTTTATTGTGACTTTTCAACACTACTTGATTCCAATGATTCTAATGTAAAGAAATTAAAACTTATTAAGTCTTTGCTACTGTTTTTAGTTTCATAATTTGTCGATTTTCATGACTCGTAGTTCTGTAAACGTAAACCATAAA
>JAJJMC010001074.1:2126220-2196738 GCA_023531435.1 Papaver californicum
ATACTGTACTTGAAGTTAGTAACTTGATTTTGAAGCAGACTTTTGGTTAGTTCTCCTTTGTCAAAAATTCATCATCAACAATTTCATGTGTAATAAAAATAAAAGATTGTACAAAACATATCTCCGTGAAATCAGATTGAAAATTGGCTTCAATCAAGTTGTAACCAACGATTGATCAGATAAATTTTCCTATTTTTCATGTGATCACCAATAAGTTCCTAAATCCATACAAAATCTTTATGATTAGAAGCATTATACCTGGTTTGGGACGAAATTTCTACATAGCTTATGGTATTTGGCTTATATATATATATATATAGCTTTATGTTATTTGACTTATATATATAGCTTATGCTCTAAATTTTGGAACAAAGTTTCTTTTAAGGGTGGTAGAATATAACACCCGGTATTTTTATTTTCCGTTTCGGGTTGGGTTTTACTCCACTCGTTGTGTGGGTTGTTGTTTCTTTTTCCTTAGCCTAGGTGGGTTGTTCGAATTAGGAAAGTTACGAGTTTGGTGGAAATATAGTCACCAAAATAATTTTAATAATTAAATAAAATTGAAAGAAATTGAAAAGATAATTAAAAATATTAGAGAAAATAATAAATATATGATTTAATATTAGTAATAATATTAGTGTAAGATTTACTATAAGTTAGGGAAAGGTATTTGAGAAGTTAGAAATGAATAGCTTAGTGATTGCATAGTTTTCTTGTAAATATTTGAACTGCAAATTGATTTCAAAAGTTGCATTGATAATAGTGTTAAGGATAAACTGTCACCAAAATAATTTTAATAATTAAATAAAATTGAAAGAAATTGAAAAGATAATTAAAAATATTAGAGAAAACAATAAATATATGTAATAATATTAGTGTAAGATTTACTATAAGTTAGGGAAAGGTATTTGAGAAGTTAGAAATGAATAGCTTAGTGATTGCATAGTTTTCTTGTAAATATTTGAACTGTAAATTGATTTCAAAAGTTGCATTGATAATAGTGTTAAGGATAAATTTAAGCTTAAGAAATGATTATTGTACCTATGATTCATCTTAATATATTAATTTCATTTAAATAAAAATAAAAGTAAATCTTTTTATGCAGAAATACCTTTTTTGGTAACTTATATTATCTCCGTTACTAATCCTTTGTGTATGTCTCGCTCCGACCCGTAACGCCTTGAGCGCGGATCTCCATACGAATTTCACCCTGATCCAGAACTCGGGGTGTTATAGGTTATTCAAACCAAATAACCTAGCAACCATGTTTTTACCTTATTTTTTCTTCTAATTTTTCAGTAACTATATTATTTTTAATGGAACCAACATTATCTCGTACCCCTTTGAAAGCCTATGAAGTGTTTATTTTTGGTGCAGAGTGAAGTATTTAATATTTCTTTAGGGAAAATATATATTCTTTTTGATTCCACATTTGTCCAAATTGATACATCTTGTCTATTTACTTTTGAAAGAGGAGTTTGGTTTGAAGTTTTTAAATCTTTGAAACTCAATCCACCATTTTCTTTGGGGAGACAAAATTTGCTCCAAGAAGCAAAACAAATCCTCCCTTCCCAACCAAAATTATTTTGTAAGGAATTTAACTTGCTAATAGTACATTTTAACATTTTGAAGCATCTCACTGAGTGCACAAGAATAACATTCAAGAAAGATCTCACTATTATTGTTCTCCCTATTTTAAACAATGTTTTACCTCTCTATGAAGTCAACTTGGATTGGACGTTGTCTGCCATATTTGAAAAAGAATATTGCTTAGATCCTTTTAAGATTAGTGGCATACTCAAATACTTTTCCTTAGCATTCATTCTTTGAACTTTTAGTCTTCTAGTTAAGACTTTGGAAAATCTATTGTGGATATTAAAACTAAAAAAGAAACACTACTTACGAAGTTGACAATCTGTCGAGAAGCTAAGCTAAATTCCTCAGTGACAGAGAGAAGATTTTTAACACTATGTACATCTGTCTTAGTGAAAAGCAGTAAATTATGTTGCAATTTTGATACCTTGGGTTTCTTTGTGATGTTCTGCAACAATTGAAATTCTGGAAAAGCCTCCATAACAAAGATGAAAAGGTTAGGATTAAGGAAGTCTTCTTGCCTAATTCCTCTTATTGGTTTGAAAACTTCTTATGGAGAAACATTAAGAAGAACCGGAACTCTAGTATTGATTGTACATTGCATGACTAGTAAACACCAAATACAAAAAAGGCCCATATTTTTCATCATTTCAATGAGAAAGCTCCACTCTAGTATGTCAAAAGCTTTAGACATATTGATAAGTGCCTCACTTACATGTTTTGAGTGTCAATTTCATACTTGTTTTAGCTATAAATCTTGTATATTACCTTGTATAATGCTTGTTCTCTAGTTTATGTCTTTTATTAGGTAAACCATCCAAAAAATATGTGAAAATCGTTACAAAAGTGAAGTCTACAAGTGAACGAAGGATCAAGGACTAAGTGGAAATCATTCAAAACCAGAAGTTCTTCTTATAATCTTGTAGAAAACGAAGAGATAAAGCAAACGGTGAAAGAATGAATCCATTTTGATGTTTGATTAGGTTCCTTGTTGGATAAGCATCAAGAAGAGATTCTAAGAGCTTATATAAAGGGGAGTTTAGATACAATTACCTAGGGTCAGACAACACATTGGTTTACCCCTTTAAAGGGGGGAACTAAGATATTTTATTTTATTATTTTCTTTTCAATATTTTCCATGAGTTTTAGTAAATCCATAAGTAGGTAACTTTTTTATTTGTTAGGGATGTAGTTAAATGTTGCAAACGTGTTGCTTGATTAATGGATTAGTTTTGTCTCATAATTATCGTTCATAATTTACTAATAATATTGCCATGTATGATTAAATGTTTGTTTGTTTAGGATGCATACTAAATGAACATATATTAATATCTAAAGCTAAATTAGAATTGTTAATGCGCAAAAGTTGACAAATCTTGATTACAAGTAGCATATGTGATTACTGATTCTAGTGATATTTTCTTATAATTGCATGTAAATTGCGACCTTTGTTAAATTGATTACTCGTCGTAATTTGTTACATTTACTAGCCAATTTCATAAATCTTAATGATCTTGGGGAGTTAAACTTGATTGTGTGATGCTTTAGGTTATTCTCTAGGTAGACTTCATATTTCCGTCGTTATGGGTATATGATGATTTTAGGGAATTAATGGAATATATTCGCGATGAAGTATTCTAGGGATTCTGATAATGAGAGATTAAATATCAAATCTAATTTTTTTAATTCAAGTACATGTTTGTGATTGAAGACGAAACCCTTAACCAATATTTTTCAACTTTCTGCTTGCCTGTGAATATTTCTTTATTTTAGTTTAGCTTAAATTAGTTTAATAATTAAACAAAGAAAAAAACCCTTGGTGACTTAAGATTTTGACAATAAAGAACAATTTCTTGCTCTCTATGAGAACGAATCCTTACTTAAACTCTACTCGTTATTTTAGAAAGTGTAAGAAATATTTTGAATGGTTTGACACCTATCACATGTCTTATATATCTAGTTAATTTAAGAGCTAGAAAACCATATTTGCCCTTTTTATGCTTCACTATGAATAATTCCCGGTGTAAGGTAAATTGTTGGAGCACTGCTTGGTTGAAGCTTATTGCAGATTAGGTCCCGGGTTTTTTTCTTCTAGTGGTTAGTAGTTTCCTCGTCAAAAAAATCTTGTATGTACTTTTACTTTCTAACCTGCATTTAATTGTTCTTAACTTTATAATTGGAAGTATAAGTTTTGTGTTCGACAGCCTTGTCTATTCCAAGATCTTACCTTTTTCCATAAAATCCTTCAAGGATTGTCTTTTATAGGTTATTTATAAAAAATATTGATGGTGTACTTTGTACCATGCTGCGAAGGCCAGAATTCCCCAATGCGCCACTCGAAAATACGGTGACCGGGCCTTAAAGCTTCACTTCTCGCTAGGAAAATGCAGGTCAATTTTCCTTTCCAAGCATGCTTTGCAAGCATGATACTCGAAACGTAGTTTCCATACCGTTCCAATTCACCCTTGTTCTGTAAAGGGTACAAGGCCATTAAAGTCAATGGTGAATGCCTTTGGAAAGCATCACATACTTACAAGCATTATCCAGGCCTAACTCATGCCTTGGACTAGCACCTAGGCCATTTCAGACTTATTTTTCTCTTCATCAACTCTGCTTCGACTAAGCGCTGGAGCCTGCACTGATCTTACTCTTGCCAAGGGTACAAAATCCAGGCACATGCCATTCCATATCGTAAAGGTTGATAGGAAGTATGAACAATCCATCGAATGGAATTGCAACTACCTTATCGAGTGTGGTAACAATCATCTCTTGACTTGGTATTTTCGGGCCAGATGATATAAATTACCTTATTGTCGCAATCAACTCTAAATTAGATGAAATGATCAAAAAGGTGTTGCAGCTGAATGCATTACATTGCGGCTGCCTACGTACCCAACCCGTACCTTGAAGGGATCAAACATGACTGTAGTTCATTCGGAGGGTCATTTCGAAAGGAACAAGCAACATAATCCTATTAAGGCAAAGCCAACATCGATTCCAACTTCGTTGCAATGCCAAAGGACAAGCTAACTTATAAGTGCATAATTTACATGATTTTAGTGTTCATTCCATACTTGATTTAGCTATAATTCTTGCATTTTATCTTGTTATTACTCTTGTTTTACTTTATTTGTTTCTATTAGGTGAATCATCCCAAGAAGAGTGAAAAAGGATGCAAAATATCTATAAAGTGAAATTCTCCAAATATACAAGTGTCTAGAGGAAAGAGAAGTGGAAGAAATATGGCGAATAGAGCAAATAATGCTCAAAAATATGAGAAAAGCCAAACACCAATTTCCACTCATTCAAATCTAGGAGTTCTTGATAATATTTTTAAGAGAACGATAATATAAAGTGAACGATAAAAGAATGAGATCATTCCGAGTTCGGACGAAGAAGTTACGGGCAAAACAGTCGAAGCAAGAAAAGTCGTCTTTAACATTTCAGTCGGCACAGTTAATAACTATGCCGACTGAAGCACTATTTCAGGTAGAAAACTTGTATTTTTGACCCCTTGAGTTGGTACAGTTAATGGAAATTTGACTATATCGACTGAAGTAAGTTTTGGAGCACAAAGTTGAGCTCTTTGGGCCCCTAGAATCGGCATTGTTCATTGAAAATCATCTATATCGACTGAAACAAAATTATTGGGTCCCTTTTGACACGTTTTGACTTCCCAATCAAGGAAACTCGGTCCCGGAAGGATTCTAAGACCTAGATCTCATGAAAACTATATAAGAATACTTACACAACATTGAGAGAGGATTTTTGACAACATTTACATTATTTTGCAAGTCTTTTGGAGGAGATCAAGAACACAAGGAGCAAAAGCTAGGGTTTGGAGCGGTTTTACCATCGTAACGAATTCTTTACTCTTATGTATACAAGGATTCTTCTACATCCATGAGTAACTAAAAACCTAATTGAATGAAGATGAATTATAAGTTCTAAACATGATTTGAGTTATTATATAAATCTATTTTGAGTTCTTCACATGATTATCATTTGTTTATATTACAAAGAATATTTATGATTGATTGATAGATTGTTTAGGTGGCCAGCTGAATTGATTTATTGATTTAATCTATTGCTAGTATTGAGTTGTGAGATAAGTAATCGTCCATTGAATCTTACACAAGTAGAGAACATGAGACCTTGCAGAGGGATTACGTGGAGCAATTGTGTGTATGAAAACACTAGTAATTGGACGTTTATATAAGAGTCTAACTGCTAGGATTAACCTACAAATTCAAAAAATATAAAGCATTTGACCAAATTATTCCCCGAGTGATATACTACCAGGTGGTTAGGACGAATATAATCTGGTAGGCAAAAACTTTTGTATCCAGTGATATAAGGAATTTCGGGGATAACACTGATCTAGCTATTATTCTACGGTTGGCGATAATCTGTGATTAACAATGATTAGATAAATATATTAACTTGATGAATATTTAGTAGCAAAGAAGGATTCCTCGATACCTCACTCCTCGTGGGAACGAAATTGACTTCCATTATATTATTCTTTAATTGAGTGGAAATAAGATCACTAATTTGATTGCACCTACGACACACATCAAATTTTGGCGTCGCTGCCGGGGAGCAATTTGTTTTATTCGTTATTTATTTTCGTTTAATTTTGTTTTTAGGTTTATTTTTAGTTTTTAAATTTGTTTTCTATATATTTTTGGTTTCAGGAACAAAATCTTTGGTGAATGCTTAAAGAGGGAAAACCAAGTCCCACTGGTATACGTCTTTGATCAGGCACTTTACTAAAAGACTTCGTTCAGATAGGTGGTCCTTAACCTCCGGAGAAGAAGCTACGAGATTTTACATCTCCATGCTTAGATTCGCAACCATTGTGTATTACTCTAACTGACATAGTGGAGATGAAGTCGAATCTTATTCACCATTTGCCGAAGTTCAAAAAACTTCCAGACGAAGATCCGAACCGTCATCTTCAAGTATTTCAGCATAAGATGACAAGTATTTGGCAAGGTACCGAAGACAATGATAATGCTATGTTGTAAGATTTTCCATTTTCTTTAATAGATCTAGCCGAAGAGTGGTTGTATTACCTTCCTCTAGGGAGTGTTATAACATGGACTGAGATGAAAAAGCTATTTTTAAATAAGTATTTTCCTGCTTCTAAGGTGGCCGTTGTTCGTAAAGATCTAAGTAGCATTTTACAGATTACTGGGGAGTCTCTTTATGAATACTGGGAGAGGTACAAGAGATTAACCTTCCCAAACCACAACATATCCTCAACCCTTAACATTCAATAATTTTATGAAGGATTACTTCTGGAACAGAGGAATTTTATTGATGCAGTCGCAGATGGTTCACTTACTGAAAAGACGATCTCACAGGCAACTAGTTTGATTGAGAGTATGGCGTCCAATGCTCAGCAATTTTACACAAGAAATGACTCAAGTATCAGAAGAGTCAACGAGATGGGAGATTTCTCATATAAAGCAACGGATGGGTAGTGTGGAAAAGATGGTACAACGTATAGCTTTTGCAGTTGTTCCTTCATATGAAGAGGAGGCTGAGGTAAATTATGTTTTCTATAATCAGAGGCTGAGGTAAATTATGTTATAATCAGAGGCCATGATCACTACTTGAACACTTACAATCATGATTGGAGAGATCATCCAAATTTTATCTATGCAAACAAGCAAACAACATCTCATATGCCAGCTTATGGGCGACTAAGTGGATTTCAACTACAACAACAATCATAAAAACAATTTCAGAAACCACAATAATCTAAATAGCAAGGCTCGTCCATTGATGAAAATTTCAACACTATGATATAACACATGTAGGGTCTTACTTCTATGTCTCAACAAAGTCAACAGAAGAACGAATCTTCTATCAAAGACTTGCAGACTCAAGCGGGGCAATTAGAAACTGATGTGAATCTACTCAAAGCACAAGCATCAACAAATCTTCCATCACAACCTTTTGTTAATCCGAGAGAACACATATGCAGTGACCTTAAGAAGGGGAAGGCAAGTTGAAAAACCAAAACAAAAAGAGAAGGTTAGTGGTGACTTATAAAAGGAAGTAGAGGAAGAAACCATGCCAAAGGAAAAGCTAATCTCAACCGGCCAACCTAAGGACACGGTTCCTACCTTTACCATACCACCTTCTTTTCTGAGTCGTTTTTTCAAGTCCAGGAAAGAAGCTCAAGATAAGAAGATCATGGATATCTTCAAGAAGGTGCAAATAAACATATCATTTATTAAAGTCATCAAAACTATGCCTAGATATGCAAAGTTTTTGAAGGATTTGTGTAAAAAGAAGGATAGGTTGATTCCTAATGAAGTCACTAAGGTAGTAGAGAGTGCTACAACTATGTTGTTGAAGAAGATGCCTGCAAAGTGTAAGGATCCTGGAGGCTTTACGGTACCAATTACTATTGGTACTAAGATATTTGAGTGTGCCTTACTTGATTTGGGAGCATCCATAAGTGTTATGTCAACCGATATTTATGATTCTTTGAATGTTGGACCTTTAAGAGAGACATGGATTACTATTCAATTAGCTAACAAATATAACATATACCCTAAGGGACTCGTGGAGGACGTGTTAGTTCAAGTGAATGAGTTAATCTTTCCGGTTGATTTCTATATTGTGGATATGCAGAATGAAGAAAATAGTTCATCAATTTCGTTACTTCTTGGGAAACCGTTTATGAAAACTGCAAAAACGAAGACTGATGTTGATAACGGTACACTCACTATGAAATTTGATAAGGAGATTATTCGCTTCAACGTATTTGAATCCATGCTTTATCCTAGTGATGTTCAATCCGCTTTCTCTATTGATGTTATTGGTTCGCTAACATAGAAAATGTTTGATTTGAACAATGAAGATGAACTTGGAGTTGTGTTGTATAATAATATTGAATTAGACGTTCACGGTCAGACGAACTTGGACGTTAACTTATCCAAAGAGCTAGTGGATATTTTTGGTGACTTGACGGCACTACAAGGAGCTCAAACGGGTAATATTTCTTATATGTCCTTACCTGTAACTAACGAGGTTCCTTTACCTTATATTGTGCAGGCACCTAAAATAGAATTGAAGCCTATTCCCGATCACTTAAAGTATGCTTACTTGGGTGATAAAGAAGAGCTTCCAGTGATCATTGCAAAGAACCTCATTGCCATACGGGAAGAACGCCTAATTAGGGTTATGAAAGAACACATAACGGCCATTGGGTGGACAATTGATGATATCAAAGGCACTAGTCCATCCATATGCATGCATAGAATCCTAATTGAAGATGATGCAAATCCAGTTCGTGATGCTCAGCGTAGGCTTAATCAGCAATGATGGAAGTCGTAAAGAAAGAAATCCTCAAATTGCTAAGTGTGGGGGTGATTTACCTAATTTCTGACAGCAGATGGGTTAGTCCGGTACGGGTGGTACCAAAGAAGTCTGGTGTTACCGTTGTCAGAAATCAAGATGGTGAACTTGTTCCTACAAGAGTTCAAACAAGATGAAGAGTATTCATAGACTACATAAAGCTTAATTCTGCACCCGAAAGGATCACTTTCCTCTGCCTTTCATTGATTAGATGTTAGAGAGGTTTTTGGGATATTCACATTATTGCTTTTTAGATGATTATTCGGGATACAATCAGATTATTATTTCACCGGAGGATCAAAAGAAGACTACTTTTACTTTTCCTTTTGGTACGTTCACATATAGACGGATGTCGTTTGGTCTTTGTAATGCGCCTGCCACTTTTCAGAGGTGTATGGTTAGTATATTTTATGATTACGTGGAACGCATCACTGAGGTATTTATGGATGATTTTAGTATTTATGGCGATTCATTTGATACTTGCTTAGAAAATCTTGAACTCTTGCTTAAAAGATGCGTAGACATTAATCTTGTTCTAAACTGGGAGAACTGTCATTTTATGGTGAATCATGGTATAGTGCTCGGTCACACTGTGTCCGCTCGAGGGATATAAGTAGACAAAGCAAAGATATACTTAATAAGAAACTTACAATACACCACTTTGGTGAGGGATATTCGCTCGTTTCTTGGTCATGCAGGTTTTTACAGGCGGTTTATAAAAGATTTCCCCAAAATCTCAATGCCGATGTGCAAATTGTTGCAAAACGAGGCTACCTTCAACTTTGATAAGGAGTATAAGGATGCCTTTGACAAATTGAAAAAATTGTTGATAATTGCACTAATTATCAAGTCACCCGATTAGAGTTTACCGTTCGAGTTGATGTGTGATGCGAGTATTATGCAGTTGGATCCATTTTCGGTCAAAGGGTGGACAAATTGTCCCACGTGATTTACTATGATTCTAACACCCTAAACGATGCACAAATCAACTATTCTATCACAGAGAAAGATTTGTTGGCTATACTTTTTGCACTAGAACAATTCAGATCTTATTTGGTGGTACCAAGGTTGTTGTTTATTCTGAACACGTAGTAATTAGGTACCTAGTCAAGAAGAAAGAAGCTAAGCCAAGACTTATAGTTGGATTCTATTGTTGCAATAATTTATTATAGAAATTAGAGACAAAAAAGTTGTTGAGAACGCTATTGCATATCATCTTAATAGACTCATTGTTTCCGAAGAAGAATTTCCCTTACATGATCCTTTTCCGGATGAACAACTTTTCTCAATAGAAGATTCAACACCTTGGTACGCTTATATAATGAACTACTTGGTTACGAGGCTGGTACCTAGTACCATATCTAGTTTTCAAAAGCTTAATCTTAAGAAGATAGCCAAGCAGTATGTGTGGGATGAGCCATACTTGTGGAAATACAGTTCTGATCAAATTACCTGTAGGTGCGTACCTAACTCTGAATTTCAATTCATCCTATCTTTTTGTCATTCTTATGCATGTTGTATTCACTTTGGTTCTAAACGTACTGCTCTCAAAGTTCTTGAGAATGGCTTTTATTGGCCCACCCTATTTAAGGATGCATATGCTTTTTCCAAATCTTGTGATAGATGTCAACGAACGGGCAATCTAGGTGCTCGAAATTAAATTCCACTCACACCGATTCTTGTTGTAGAAATATTCAATGTGTGGCGAATTGATTTTATGAGACTTTTTTTTAATTCGTATGGAAAATTTTATATACTTCTTGTTGTGGATTATGTTTCGAAATGGGTGGAAGTTAAAACCACCCCTACTAATAATTCTCAAGCTGGTTGTGAGTTTGTGAAGGAAAATATTTTCATTAGACATGGAACACCCTGTGTGGTTATCAATGATGGAGGTTCACACTTCCGGAAATCCTTCAATGCTCTTCTCAAAAAGTACATTGTCATACACAAGATTGGTACGCCTTACCACCCACAAACTAGTGGGAAAGCTGAAATTTCAAATCGTGAGATCAAGTCCATCTTAGAGAAAATTGTTAACATTACACGGAAAGATTGGAGCTTGAGGATCAATGATGCATTGTGGGTATATAGAACGGTATATAAGACACCGATTCATATGTCTCCATATCGGTTGGTTTATGGCAAAGCTTGTCATCTCCCAGTTGAACTTGATCATAAGGATTTATGAACGTTAAAGATGTGCAACATGGAGCATGATGAAGCGGGGAAACAAAGGAAACTACATATTAATAATCTAGAGGAGATACGTAATGATGCTTACGGGAGTTCCCGTATATACAAAGAGAAGATTAAACTTTTCCATGACAAGATGATTTCTCGAAAGAATTTTATTGTGGGACAGAAAATTATTTTATTTTATTCTCGTCTAAAACTATTTCCTGGAAAGCTAAAGTCCCGCTAGATTGCACTGTATGTTGTTACTAATGCTTTCCTCATGGTGCAGTTGAGATTACTAGTTCCGAGATGGGACAGTTTCCAATGTCAATGGCCATAGGTAATGCCATATTGATGTAGATGTGCTTGAGTTTAACGATTTTCTCCCTCTAGAGGAGTAATACGGGCGACTATAGAGCCGGGATGACGGCTTTAAACCAAGCGTTGAATGGGAGGTAACCCATTGGTTTTGTATTTCTATCTTTATCTTTTGATTTTTCTTAGTTTTTCATACCATATAAGGAATTTCCCATCTTGATTTTACATTAAAAGAGTCAATTTACATTGAGGATAATGTAAAGTTTAAGTGTGGGGGAGTGGTTAAGCATATAGATTTTTAATATTCCCTTTAGTAGGTAGAATTTTTGAACTGTTTGTACATATTTGCATGAAAACCTCCAACTTTTAGATGTTTTAGAGTCACTTTGTATACTTCTAGATAAGTCTACATACGGGGTTCTAACCGAAATAACTAAACTTAGAAGTATTAGAGAACTACATTCGGTTTGCTTAGTTGTTGAGAGGCTAGAGCTGACAAAAAGGGATTTAAACCGCCGGTAGAGAATACAGTATTGAGAAGTTGATCATTTAATACCCATGGGTGAGGCACCAACCTTCAATTCTTTGTACCTGTCTAAATTGTCCGTTTAGAGTGTTTCATCTGCACAAGCTCCGGGTAGAATGATGAGCTACCTAACTTCGCACCAATTTCAGCACTACTTTTTGATCTCTTGAGTGCTATTTCTATCAATTATGAGGGTGTCATCAGAACTGCTAACTCTATCTTGTAGTCTTGTTTGCAGTTGACACTATTCTCTCGACAACAACAGGTCCATAAACACCATGATCATCAACAAGCAGCGCGACATCAAAAATTTAAAGGAAAGTTGAAGACAGTCAAGGTTTACAAGCAACAGTACAAGAAAGAACAAATTCATATTCAAGTAAAGCAATAATACAATGAGAAGACTTATATATATATGTTGGAGACTTATGTTCAAGAGCAAAGAAATCAAAAGATGAGACTTATTGAAGTTTATGATATCGAGACAATACAAGTTGTGAAGAATCAAGTGATAAAGTCCTCATCCCACGGTCATAGTAGTTTCATTGTTCATTTTATTTTATTTTGAGTTCTTTAAAAAAAAAGTTTTATATTGTTTTAGTGTATATTTGTTTTGGTGTTTATTCAATAAGGACGTGGGGAAGAAGAAATTTAAATAAGTTTCAAACAACAAGAAATTTAGTAAAATAGTTACATTTGTCAAGGTTCTACGAAGTTCGAGAGTTAATCATCAACAATTGAAGACCGAAGACTGAAGACGTTTCTATTGGATGTTGTGAGAGTGGTGTTGATTGTGAATCGAGTGAGAAGGTAAGTAAGCGTTCCCATCCTTACATAGTGATTGATTTCCTTTCTTAGAGATCACTAGAAAAAAAAGGGTTCTTTTTTCGTCCCACGTTTCTATGGATAACATCTTCATATAATTCGGAAGGTTCCTTTTCCTTCCCACCATTAAACGCTTGTAGGATTTATATGTTCATTCCTGCCTGCACACATGAGAACCATAAAGTGCGTCTTTTGATTTCATAAAATCCTATTGGTGAGGCAGAACATTCGATCGTTCTTGAGGCTGGATTTTTTCATATGGTGGTTTTATCCTAACTCAAGAGTTAAGCATGAGAATAATGTTCTTTATACTTCTAACTTCTTATTGTTAGTGTGCAAAAACTTTATGTATTCATAGCTCTTTGGATGCATGTTCTATTGAATGTTTGAAAGTTGGAATTTAGGTTTTGTGGGTATACCTCCTGAGACTATAACTCGTCACTAGGGATACCTAGGGGTTTAAAGGCTTGTTGCACATGCTAAGTGCAACTGTGTCCTCGATGAAATAGAGTTGTTGCATTTTAGTTTAGTTTAGTTAGGTAGTAGTTTGCTTGAGGACTAGCAAAATCTAATTGTGGGGGAATTTGGTAAGTGCATAATTTACACGATTTTAGTATTCATTCCATACTTGATTTAGCTATAGTTCTTGCATATTATCTTGTTATTACTCTTGTTTTTTTTTATTTGTTTCTATTAGGTGAATCATCCCAAGAATAGTTAAAAAGGCTTCAAAAGATCTATAAAGTGAATTTCTCCAAATATCCAAGTTTCTAAAGGCAAGATAAGTGGAAGAAATATGGCTAAATGGAGCAAATAATGCTCAAAAACATGAGAAAATCCAAAAACCAATTTACACTCATTCAAATCTATGAGTTCTTAGTACTATTTTTAAGAGAACGATAATATCAAGTGAACGGCAAAAGAATGAGGTCATTCCGAGTTCGGACGAAGAAGTTACAACCAAAACAGTCGAAGAAAGAAAAGTCATCTACAACATTTCAGTCGGCACAGTTAATAACTATGCCGAAACACTATTTCAGGTAGAAAACTTGTATTTTTGACCCCTTGAGTCGGTACAGTTAATGGAAATTTGACTATGCCGACTGAAACAAGTTTTGGAGGAGAAAGTTGAGCTACTTGGACCCCTAGAATCGGCATTGTTCATTGGAAATCATCTATGCCGACTGAGACAAAGTTATTGGGTCCCTTTTGACACGTTTTGACTTCCCAATCAAGGAAACTCGGTTCCGGAATGATTCTAAGACCTAGATCTCATGAATACTATATAATAATACTTCCACAATATTAAGAAATGATTTTTGACAATATTTACATTATTTTGCAAGTATTTTGGAGGAGATCAAGAACACAAGGAGAAAAAGCTAGGGTTTGGAGCGGTTTTATCATCGTAACGAATTATTTACTCTTATGTGTAACATAGATGCTTCTACATCGATGAGTAGCTAAAATCCTAATTGATTGAGGATGGATTCTAAGTTCTAAACATGATTTGAGTTATTATATAAATGTATTTTGAGTTCTTCACATAATTATCGTTTGTTTATATTACAAAGAATGTTTATGGTTGATTGATAGATTGTTTAGGTGGCCAACTGAATTGATTTATTGATTTAATCTATTGCTAGTTATTAAGTTTTGAGATAAGTAATCTTCCATGGAATCTTACACTAGTAGAGAACATGAGACCCTGCTGAGGAATTCTGTGGAGCAATTGTGTGTATGAACAACACTAGTAAGTGGACCTTGATCTAAGAGTCTAACTGCAGGGATTAACCTATAAATTCACAAAATATAAATCATTCGACCAAATTGAGTGATCTACTACTAGGTGGTTAGGACGAATAGAATCTGGTAGGCAAAAACTTATGTATCCAGTGATATAAGGAATTTCGGGGATAACACTGATCTAGCTGTTATTCTACGGTTGACGATAATCTGTGATTAACAATGAGTAGATCAATATATTAACTTGATGAATGTTTAGTAAAGAAAAATGATTCCTTCATCAAATCTCTCTCCATTGCTTACAACTTTACTTTTTATTGCTTTTTATTTACTTTGCTAAAATCCTAAAACAAAACCCCCTTTTGTGACATTTGACAACCAAAATACCTCGCTCCTCGTGGGAACGAACTTGACTTCCATTATATTATTCTTTAATTGAATTGAAATAAGATCACTAATTTGATTGCACCTACGACACGCATCACTAAGCCTAGTACGCATAGGCAAAGGACTTTCGCAAGGTATGCACCAGCTTGTGCATAACTATCGCTACTTAGTATGCATAAAGTAGTCTCGAGTAGGCAACATGATTGAATTATGTTTCCTGGGGTAAGCTACATAGCAATTGGGATGCTTCCTTGAGTAAGCATCCAACGACTCCTCCCTGTATATGTTTTATTCAAATTTCTACAAGTGGATATAAGGAGGGTAGATGACATTCATCTACTGCACTTTCTTGTAATGCATTCTCAGGTATGCATCACGGCATAATAGTGTCTTAGCACTATAATATGCTCGGGTAAGCGTCATTGGACATTGAAGCTTCCTCCAGTAAGCTTCACGGCACAATAGTGCCTTAACACTATAATGTGCTCTCGGATAAGCGTCATTGGATAGTGAAGCTTCCTCCAGTAAGCTTCACGGCATAATAGTTCTTTAGAAATATAATACACTCTCGGGTAAGCGTCATTGAACAATGAAGCTTCCTCCAGTAATCTTCACGGCATAATAGTGCCTTAGCACTATAATGCTTTCTCGGGTAAGCGTCATTGGAAAGTGAAGCTTCCTCTAGTAAGCTTCACGGCATAATAGTGTCATAGCATGCACTCTCGGGTAAGCGTCAGAGACAATTGTGCCTTTCTCGAGTAAGGGTCATTGGGATGTGATACATCCTTGAGTAAGCATCATGTATAATTGTTCCTTAGCACTATAATTCAAGGCTAATGCATCCACATCCTGATGCATCCATGAGTAAGATTTATAAGCTCGAGATGAAACTTCATCCCATGCCATGACGCGTCCTTGAGTAAGTGTCATGCGAAAAATGTGGGTGTTACATTATTAGACCATTCAAAGAATTTCATCCCGAAATTCGACTTAAAAACTATTATGGACAAGCTTCATCGATTTGGATTTTCTACGCATATGTCCCATTCCATGATACACATAAATACTGCGAAGGTCCAAAGTTTGTTAATGAACACATATTAGGATCTTCTGAATATACGTCTCATTGCGCATATTCAGGAATCCTAATAGGGCCCGTAGTTGTCTTAAACGCCGATTGAGACCTTCTGAACATGCGTCTTATTCCGCATGCTCGAGGATCATAAAAGGTTTTACAACTCTACCAAGAAAATCAAATTATATTCTTAAGCATGTGTCCCACTCCACATGCTCAAGAATGCAAAAAGATTTACTCAACACAGGATATTAAGTGCACGTCCCATACCATACACTTAAGATTCCACAAAGTTCACGAAGGTTGAATAGGGTCATCGAAAATGATAAGCAATTTTTTTAACTTAGTACTGTGAGGACCAAATTCAAATGCCAGTGCAGTCGGATGCAAGCCTACCGTTCCAAACGGTCTTCCACTCGTAAGTGGGATCTAGCCATCCTAACAACACACACCGTTTCAGCGACGGGTGTGGGGTAATCATTCCCAGTGCCAAGGGTAGTGGGATACCAGCCACCAGCCCTGACAGGTTTCCTGGAAAACCCACGGTACTCTTGAGCGCGTCCAAATATTGGCGAAGTAACTATCGTAGTATTTACAAATTTTTTAGCATAGGCACTTGGCATGATTGTCCAACATAAAATTACATAGTAATTGGCATACCAGTTACGAACTCTTATATTGCGCAACAGTTGGCCTATTCTTCCAACTTTTCTTTTTTCCTTTGAAGGAAAATTGTTTGTAGTCACATTACACACACTTACTTGACGAGTCCAAAACGCACAGTCCCTGGTGTTTTCTATGAACTTTCTCTGATACCATTTGTGATGGATCAGAGAATTCTGCCCCCGGAGCTATGTCGCGAAGGCCAGAACTCCCCAATGCGCCACTCGAAAAGACGGTGACCGGGCCTTTAAGCTTCACTTTACGCACCATGATTGAATGATGTTTTTACATCATTCAAGCTTCCTCGGGTAATCTACATAGCAATTAGGATGCTTCTCTGAGTAAGCATCCTCGAGTAAGCTTCATAGATTTCCAACCAACGACTCCTCTCTATATATTTTTTATTCGTATTTCTACAAGTGTATATAAGGAGGGTAGATAACATTCACTTACTGCACTTTCTAGTGATGCATTCTCGAGTATGTATCACGGTATAATAGTTCCTTAGCACTATAATGTGTTCTTGGGTAAGCGTCATTGGAAAGTGAAGCTTCCTCCAGTAAGCTTCACGGCATAATAGTGCCTTAGTACTTTAATACGCTCTCGGGTAAGCATCATTGGACAGTGAAGCTTCCTTCAATAAACTTCACGGCGTAATAGTGCCTTAGCACTATTATGCGCTCTCAGGTAAGCGTCATTGGACAATGAAGCTTCCTCCATTAAGCTTCACGGAATAATAGTTCCTTAGCACTATAATGCGCTCTCGGGTAAGCATCATTGGACAATGAAGCTTCCTCCAGTAAGCTTCAAGGCATAGTAGTGTCGTAGCACTATAATGCGCTCTCGGGTAAGCGTCAAGTCCAATTATGCCTTTCTTGATTAAGGGTCATTGGGATGTGATGCTTCCTTGAGTAAGCATCATGCATAATTGTGCCTTAACACTATGATTTAAGGCCAATGCATCACACCCTGATGCATCCCTGAGTAAGCTTTATAAGTTCGAGATGAAACTTCATCCCATGTCATGAAGCGTCCTTGAGTAAGCATCATGCAAAAAATACGGGTGTTACAGCCTACGAGACATATAAGATGTATTTAAACGTTGTTGAGGAATTTCTGTCTCAAGTATAAGATTAGTTTCAGTTAGATGTTTTAGATTGAAACCAGTATTGAAAATCTCTCGATCATCTCAACTGTTTGAGCTCCAATTATCTCCCAATGATACCAGAGAATACCTATTGGGAATACATTAATTAGGTCATGATGCTCTCCAAGATTTCATGCTCTTCAGTATTTCAACAATTTGAGTTGTGTGTGGTGGTTTCAGAAGCTCGAGATTATCTTCTTTGGTGATATATTGGGGAATACATTATAAAATATCTTTATTCCTCTGAGGTGTTCTGGAAATACTTATTTCTTTAGAAGGCTAGTCAATAACCTTGTCCAATGTATATTTTGTTAAGGTTGACTTAAATGTTTTATTTTATGTTTATGAAACCCGATAAGGGGAATTCAACCTTTTGATATTATACTGTTTGTATATACTCACCTCACGCTTGCTATTGAAAACATTTAGGTCCACATTAATATTTTCCAGTAAAATTACAAAATGTGTCAGTTTGCAACACACAATATTGATAAGTATTGTAAGCCCAAATCTAAGGGCATTTATAGAAATTTGTATTTCAATTCTTGAAGGAATACCCAATTCTAAGAAGGTGTCACAAGATTCATTTATTTATTTTCCTTATATGACATAAATTTTACGTAATAATTTCATCATAAACATGGTTTCACATCATAGAAATTTTGCATCGTTCATACCATATTTTTTTATAATAATTAAAATGGAGAGGGCAACAAGTACATCACAATACTTTTGATATCAACCTATGCAGCAGACTCACCTTGTATAATCTTATTGAAACAATAACGACCAAAAGATTATTTCAACAAGTTGATTCTTGGTAGTAGCCAAAGTTCGAACCGTACTAACTATGGGATTGTTAAAAAGAAGTGATTAACGTGCAAGTACGATTACTTAATTATAATAACAATTATAATGCAGAAAGTAAAGCAATCACACAAACATACAAGATTTTATTAATGAGGAAAACTGTTTGGCAGAAAAACCTAGGAACCTAGTCCAATTTTGAATACTCTCAGAATTAAGCCAATATACAAAATGACAACCATAACTTCATATAGTTGAGACCATGTAAACTACCCTTAGTTAATCAGTTCCATTAGTATCCCTTCGCCTACAACCAATCTGGCTAGCTCACGTGAATCCCAGGATAGAATCCACTATCTTGAGTCGCTTCACCACTGGGAAGACTTCCACACTGAACTCCTTTTGTTCGTAACCGTAGACAGTAAAAGACTAACCTGATTCATTAATCAAATCACTTATTAATAACCTATAATCAATTTTTGGATTAGTGATAAAGTAGGGTAAAATGATCTTTTGTTTAATCAATAAACTCCGTTGGTCAAAAATCCAAGACGATGATTATCGAAATAACCAGACTTGATGAACAAGCTCTATCCAAGCAACTTAATGCAACTAGACAATATTCCAATTTTCTACAAGTCTGATGTTTATCAAGATAAACTGCTTATGTAATCCCAGAGAATCAAGTTCGCATAAATTCATACACAAAGATCATAACCACAAAAGAAAGGTCTTCAAGTCTTTAATACTTTTTTTAAAGTAACCGTTGTGAAACAACTTGATTTCACCATTGATCAAACAGATATAAAGGAGTCTGTTAACATTGACTGATCAACAGTTATATCATACAAATCCAGAATCACTTAGATCTGTACTAGTTGATAGACACGTTTTCGTGTCTTATTTGATCTCAATTTGTATATTGTTAGAACTCATTTGTGTACTTATATTGTGATTTTATTGTGTTTATAGGAATTTTTTAGGAAATAAACATTTGGGAAAATTTTGCTCAAAAAGTTATAAAGGAACCCAGAAAAATACTACAGGCACCCGCCAGAATTGATAAAGGCACCCATTGAATGGATAAAGGCACCCTACTTCCAAATTTGAAATACAAAAAAGACGGGAATTTATTTTTCTCCATCTGTGAAGATTGTGATCGAGATTTGGAAGAGGATTTTGGCAGTTGAAGGAAGAATATTCTCTAGCCTTATTAAAAGGAAGCATTACATGCTCGGAAATAAAAGAGAATCGTGTAAAACTCATTCTCGGAAAGAAATCAGGAGGAAGAATAATTTCAGGTGAAACATGGAATTAGTTTTCTATTTCACTGGAAATCGTGTTTATGTTAATCGATATGTTGTTAGAAGAATAAGAGGAGACACTGCGAAGATATATTACTCACGAGTTTAAACACAGAAACAATATCATGAAAAATAATGGCCGAGATGAAAACAAAAGTTTTTTTGAGATTTGGAGGATTTATGAACGAGATTTGCTAGCTATAGGTGTTGTATTATAAATAGAGGGTCGAAAGGAGCTTATAAAGGGGTCTGGAGAGGCCAAAAATCACAAAATCAAAAATCCAGAAATTTCTCATGATGAAAAAGATGATGATTCCGTTGCGAAAAGGTTGAAGATTCCGTGGCTAAAAGGTTGAAGATTATGTTGCTAAAGCTTTTAACTTTATAACACTTATCTTCAATTGCAACATTTAGTTTCAGTGAAACACTTTTCCTTCTGTAACAGTGAGTCTGAAACGCTTATAAACGTTGCAAACTCGTTGTTTTAGTTATTTTCACTCTTTTTCACCATTTGTAAACACTTTTTTGAGCAATAAATGAGTATTTTGAGAGTGTTTTCAACATGAGGAGCTAAACCCTTTGCTAAGGTGATGGAGGAAGCCATTGTTCCAAGAAAAGTGGTATATTTGTATTTTAATTGATTTTTGCAAATTCTTTTATGATTATTTGCTTTGGTTAAAAATTGATTTAATGATTTTTATTAAGCAGTTGTGATTTCGTTAAATGGTACATGCTTGACCTAGGTTTTAGATGCCATGCTTTTGTTATACAATTGTTATTTTGAAAATCTACTTGTTGCAATATTTTAGAATCAAATTAAATGTAAGAATTGCATGAATATTGATTAGTTTGAATCACTTTAATTGGTTAATGGTGAAATCCGTAACCTCGGTATTTTGTGAATATTATTTTCATATTTTGTGTATAGTTTCTAGTTTAAAAATTATTTTATTAAATATAAAATCAATCTTCACAAGTTCGAACGAACGATACTTTATTTTCCACTATTTACAAAACTATCAATTTTTGGCGCCGCCGACGCAGACTTTTTTTTAGAATTGTTTTTAGATATTTTTTTAGGTTAATTAGTTTAGTTAGATTTTTATTTTTTTATTTTTATTTGTTCTATTTTACGTTTTTTGGTATTTTTTTTGTATTACAGGTTTTGGATCAAAAAGAAATTGGATCTAAAGATTATATTGATTGATTAAAGACTTGGAATCAAAGACAAAGCGAAAAGAACGGAAAAACAAGATAATATTTTTTTTAGTTAGTTTTCTCAATTTCTTTAGGGTTTTTATTTTAGAAAACTGTATTAGGAGATTCTTATTATTTTTGTAATTATTTTAGATATTTTTCTTTTTTTCTTATTTTTGGACTTTGGACTTTTGAAATTTATTATTGTTTTAAACCCTACAGAAGGTTATTTAAATATAAACTGCAATAGGGAAGGACGACAATTACGATATTGTCTCATCCCCTCGTCTTCGTACACTGATACAGGAGTCGGTGGCCCGAGTCGACTACAACCGATTCACCCCTCGTCTGGTACGGGAGGTAAGACTCGATCAACCCATGAATCCCCCGCAAGTGGGTTTTCTGTATTCCTTTGTAATGCATATATGTGAAGGACTTAAATATGGATTTATTTTCTAGTAAAGGGCAAGGACTGGCCATATAAGATAAGGACTCGGATTTCATCACCGTTTCCTTCCTTCCCGACTTAGGAACACGTTACCTAACGCGAACATAAGCCTAAAATTTGACTAGAAAGAGACCTATAGGGTAACGAGCTTATTGGAAAATCATTCAAAAAGACTGTATTGGTTACTTTGTTAGCCTAACTTAAAGTTCAGGAAGATTATTTTAAGTTGATTAGAGACGCCTTGTAACCCAAGAAAAAGTTACCAAAGAGGCAGGGTTATCAAAGCTCCTTAGAGCTTATCCTATTTTTATTCGACTTAATCTAATTCGGATCGTTCTGAGAGATTCGCTAAAACTGTAACTAGTTGCCTTTTGGAAGAATAAAAGCTGGTCTAGAAAGAATCTGAGTGGAGTCATCATGCTTTTTGTTTGCTAGATTCAATAGGTTTGATTTGGTTGAGTCGGCCTTGGTTGTGTATGTTTAGAACCCCTTCCGGTAGTATTTATTTTTAGAGTTTATTTTTGTAAATATATTAGGAAATTTTTGTTAGAAAATGTCGAACTGGTATTATGAGGACCAATACAATGAACATCCGACTGAATTTCAAAATATACATTATCCGCACTATCAACATGGTGTGGGTAGTAGTCGGGACCACCACCAACCTTTTGGAGGTTATTGCTCATACCAAGGTGATCCCAATTACTATTCATACATACACCCGTCTTATGAACATGAAATGAGAAAATTTGAGTTCTTTGTCTTGGAGGGATGCCCTAAAGCATGTGCGATCTAGTACTCATCATGAACCTATTATGCCTCTAGAAGAATCACTCAAGAAGTTACCTGAGATGACACATAGGTTTGAACTAAGTGTGAGGGGAACAATTAGTAGTCAAACTTTTCCTCAAGAAGAACCACTCAAGCTGTTGCGACCTAGTACTCCTTATGAACCTATTATGCCTCTAAAAGAAACACTCAAGAAGTTAGCTGAGAATATATATAGGTTTGTATTAAAGACGAAAGAAAGAACTGCTCAAAATAATCTTAATTGCCAATACAATATTTCCACTTTTCCCCTTGATAATAATGATGAGTATTTACCTAATTTAGAGGACGAGGTTGACACTATTTATTTAGATAAATTTCAATCATCTTCATATTATTATGATGATGAGGATACTTTTGATGAGGAAATTAAAATTCGTAGTCAGAATGATGATGAAATTTTCACAACAATTGAGCTTCACGATAATAATGATGTCTCTAGTTCCGATCCTAATAATGTTAATGATTATTCACCTATTCAAGAGGAAATGGATTTAACTAGAGATACCATTGTTATAGAAGTTGAAAAATATTTCCTCATTATTATGAAAACGATGATGGTTTAGAAGAACGAGTCTATTCCGAGACTAGTGTTTAGAGTACAACAACTCAGGAACAATAGTCTCAAACGAAGAAGATAAACTAGTAGAAATCTTAAATGGGAGTGAGACTGCACCACCTGATTATAACTTACAAGAAGCAATTGACCATTTTCAGGAATCTGATGATCTAAAAATTAGGGAAATTTTGACTAGTCTTTCTAGAGACACCCAAAATTCTAAGTTTGGGGGTGATTATCATTCTCCCTGTGCTTTACCTTTAACTCTTTTAAAAGTCCCTCACTTGGGACTTGATGTTCTTGCCTCTACCATATTAAGAGACTATCTTCAAGAACTGTTTCCCGAACCTAATCATGTCCAGAAAGAAGTTCAGTTGTTAGAAACCCATCCTCTAGTCGATGAGGTTCACCTAGGCAATAATACCAAGATTGACTTTGTTTTCCCACCAAAATTTTTTCTTCCAATTGTGGGAACGTTTGAATTTCAAATGTGTCAGTTATTAAGTTTTGAGACTAAGCCTAATTACTTTAGGAGATTATAATCGACACATTTGCTTAAGAATGACCACCATTTTCGTAGTAGTCAACTGTGTGGGTCAAATCTGATTGACTTTGAGGATCCACAAATTTTCAGGTTAATATTATGTGCCTTAAATTTATTATTTGAGTTTTTCCAGACTCTAGAACCTGATCCTCCGGATCCTTCCTATGATGAAATTCATCCTAAAGAGATTTATCTAGACCCTTTCATAGAGCCCAAACCTGAACGTCAACTAGATGTAGTTGTCTTAAGCAGAAAATTAGATAAGAGTGTGCTCGGTTTGTTCACTTTACTGGGCCTGCTGCAATTTCCTTCTATTTTGGATAAAATTATTTTATTCAGAAGACCCAAAGTTGTTTCTACTATTGTTATATGATTTTATAAGGTGACTAATTCTTTTCAAATTCTGGTTGAAGACTTTAAACTTAGCACTTCTTGGGAGGTAACCCATGTTTATGCGACACAGTAATATCTTTCTTTAACTCCCTTCCTTCGATTGGTAACAGTTTCTCCTTGTTCATGCATCTAATCATTCATCTTTAGAACATTGAGGACAATGTTAGGTTTAAGTTTGGGGGTAAGGGAGAAACTTTTAGTTGAAATAATAAAACTCCAAATTTTAGAAACTTGTGAACCAATTCAGGGTGACACTAACCATTCTAGGTAAATGGAAAATTAGGTTTTTTTCTATAGGAATTGGTGTGCCCAGCTAAATGGTTTATTCATATTTGGATGAGCTCAGGTGTTAAGAATAACATGATAATCATTGAACAAGCTTATCTCGGAATCATCATAACCATATCACTTTCTGTTTTTATTTTTGCAATTTTATGTTTCTCTAAGTGAATTGGTGGGGCCTTAGTATTTCCATAAGGTCGTAGCTCGGATGCATTAGAATTTTAATTTTGCTGAAAAAAAAATTGATTTTTTTTTGAAAATAAATAAATAAAAAATTGACACTTTGACAGTAATACGTGTGTGTTCTCCCTGTCTTCGTCGCCTAAGCAAGCGTGGAATGCAGGATCCATGGAAACTATCATGTAATCTGCTGAAAAGGAGCATGCGCTTATATTCAAAAGATCTAATCATGTAGTCGTGAATATATATATATAAATGATAATAAAAATAAGAGCATCCGAGATGGACTTTATACTAATATTTTGGGAAACACCGCTCACCTTAGTCAACATATGCACCATTCATTACTTCCATTTTAATCTTCTAATCTATCTTTGTGTTTGAATTTGATTGATTACGAGCAATGTGATCTTTTTTCCAGTTTGCGATGTTCAATGATTATTTGAGTAAAGTTACATTCTTATATGAATTTTAGTACGCTGAGTATAAACTCGTGTATATCAATTGGATTCATACAGGGTAATGATTCTTATAGTCGAAGAAACTAGTACGCCAACTAAATAGCTTGTTTAGTGTCTATCCTTAATCGTTCACAAGTAGCTAGAGTTTAGAGTAAAGGTTTTGTGGGTATACCTCTTGTAAACCTTCACGAGACTACAACTCGTCTGATAGGGACACCTATGGGTTTAAAGGCTTATTGCACACACTAAGTGCAATCGCGATGCCTACAAAACTGAGTTAGGATTTATTTTTATTTCTAGATTAGATTTGCTCGAGGACTAGCAAATAATAAGTTTGGGGGTATTTGATAGACACGTTTTCGTGTCTTATTTGATCTCAATTTGTATATTGTTAGAACTCATTTATGTACTTATATTGTGATTTTATTGTGTTTATAGGAATTTTTTAGGAAATAAACATTTGGGAAAAATATGCTCAAAAAGTTATAAAGGAACCCAGAAAAATAGTTAAGGCACCCGCCAGAATTGATAAAGGCACCCATTGAATGGATAAAGGCACCCTACTTCCAAATTTGAAATACAAAAAAGGCGGCAATTTCTTTTTCTCCATCTGTGAAGATTGTGATCGAGATTTGGAAGAGGATTTTGGTAGTTGAAGGAAGAATATTCTCTAGCCTTATTAAAAGGAAGCATTACATGCTCGGAAATAAAAGAGAATCGTGTAAAACTATTCTCGGAAAGAAATCAGGAGGAAGAATAATTTCAGGTGAAACATGGAATTAGTTTTCTATTTCACTGGAAATCGTGTTTATGTTAATCGATATGTTGTTAGAAGAATAAGAGGAGACACTACGAAGATATATTACTCACGAGTTTAAACACAGAAACAATATCATGAAAAATAATGGTCGAGATGAAAACAAAATATTTTTTGAGACGAGATTTGCTAGCTGTAAGTGTTGTATTATAAATAGAGGGTCGAAAGGAGCTTATAACAGGGTCTGGAGAGGCCAAAAATCACAAAATCAAAAATCCAGAAATTTCCCATGAAGAAGAAGATGATGATTCCGTTGCGAAAAGGTTGAAGATTCCGTGTCTAAAATGTTGAAGATTATGTTGCTAAAGCTTTTAACTTTATAACACTTATCTTCAATTACAACATTTAGTTTCAGCGAAACACTTTTCCTTCTGTAACAGTGAGTCTGTAACGCTTATAAACGCTGCAAACTCGTTGTTTTAGTTATTTTCACTCTTTTTCACCATTTGTAAACACTTTTTTGAGCAATAAATGAGTATTTTGAGAGTGTTTTCAACATGAGGAGCTAAACCCTTTGCTGAGGTGATGGAGGAAGCCATTGTTCCAAGAAAAGTGGTATATTTATATTTTAATTGATTTTTGCAAATTCTTTTATGATGAGTTGCTTTGGTTAAAAATTGATTTAATGATTTTTATTAAGCAGTTGTGATTTCGTTAGATGGTACATGCTTGGCCTAGGTTTTATATGTTCCATGCTTTTGTTATACAATTGTTATTTTGAAAATCTCTTGTTGCAATATTTTAGAATCAAACTAAATGTAAGAATTGCATGAATATTGATTAGTTTGAATCACTTTAATTGGTTAATGGTGAAATCCGTAACCTCGGTATTTTGTGAATATTATTTTCATATTTTGTGTATAGTTTCTAGTTAAAAAAATAGTTTATTAAATCTAAAATCAATCTTAACAAGTTCGAGCGAACGATACTTTATTTACCACTATTTACAAAACTATCACTAGTCAAATCTTCAAACAAACTTGAGTGGCCTTATATTACAAGAGAAGGACCTTAGAATAAAAAAGTTTGATCAATGAAAGATGACTATACCATCAGTTCAAACACAAGTAATCAACGAAAACTAAATAACAATCCAGCCTTCCACCAACGGTAAAACTAGAGGCTAGTTGATCCCAAAGAAGACTTTAACAAAAGGAAATGCAAGATGTTTTACCTAATTAGATTGCTCATATATCTTTAACAAGTTGGCTTTTCCACACTCTACAAAAGGTGTGTGATGAGTGTGTAAACACTTCATAAATTACATCTTAATCTTTTTAGTTCTCTATTTTGTACATATTTGATATTTTTTTTTAGTTTTGCAGCATTTGATAATTTTAAAATTAAGAAAATTGTGATTAGTTCATCTAAGGAAACAGGCTATCCTAGGTTTGGGGGTGAATATCACCTTGTTAATCCTTTGACTCTTATAAGGGTCCCTCACTTGGGACTTAACGTATGTGCCTCTACCATATTAAGAGATTATCTTCATGAATTGTTTCCAAAACCGGATAATAACGTCCAAAATGAACTTCAGGTATTAAAAACCCATCCTCTGGTTGATGTGATCTACTCAGACGATAATACCATAATTGACTTTGTTGTCCCACCAAAATTTTATTTACCAAATGTGGGAACATATGAATTTCAAATGTGTCAAATATGTCAAATATTGAATATTGGAGCTAAACCTAATTATTTTAGGAAATTTGAATCGACACATTTTCTTAAGATTGACCAACACTTCCATATACTTCATTGAGGTAAACTTTGTGAGTCAAACTCGGTTGACTTTAAGGATCCGCAGTTATTTCAATTATTGTTATATGATTCGTAAGTTGTGACTAATCCTTTCTTGTTCTGGATGAAGACTTTAAACTTAGCGCTCTATGGAAGGAAACCCATATGATTTTGGTACACAATGCTGGTAATATCTTTCCTTATCTCTTTTACTTTGTTCATTATTTTCTCTTTGTTCATGCTTTCATTCATTTATCTTTAGAATATCGAGGACTATGTTCGATTTAAGTTTGGGGGTAAGGGAGAAAAATTTAAAATTTTTAATTGTACCAAAAACTCCAAAATCTAGAAATTTGTGAACAAATCAGGATGACACTAACCATCCTAAGTAGATGGAAACAAATTTCTTGGTGTTAGGAGTTGAGGGACCCAGTTAAATGGTATATTTCACAAAAGGACAGAGCTCATGTGTTAAAAATAACATGATAGTCGTCACCGTATCACGTTATGTTTTTATTTTTGCAACTTTTGTATTTCTCTAAGTGATTTGGTGGGGCACTAGTATCGTCTTGTTGTCGTTGTTAGGATGACGCAGAGTGATTGAGATCAATCCCCATTATTTTAATTGAACTTGACAAAAAAATGCACTTGGATAGCAATATGTGTGTGTTCTCCCTGTCTCTGTCGCCTAAGCAAGCGTGGAACGCAGGATCCATGTAAACTATCATGTAATCTTCTGACAAGGAGCATGTGCTTAGATTCAAAAGATCTAATCATGTTGTCGATAATAAAATTTTAAATTTTTTTTATATATATTCAATAAATCGACCATTGGGGCCCTTGTATATACCAGCTGAGTTGATACGAGAATTAGGATTCAGACCAGTGGGTCTTCAATCCATTAAAGATCATCTTGGCACGATGTTCATACAGATATTTTTGGAAACACCGCTCACCTTAGTCAACATACGCACACTTCTATATCCATATTCATCTTCTTAATCTATTCATGTGATTTTGGTTTGTTAGATTCCGAGTATTGTGGTTCATTGTACGACTATCTGAGTAGAGTTTTGTCTTATTATATATGAATTTTAGTACGCTTGAGTGCAAACTCGTGTACATCAATTGGATTCAAAATAGGGTAATTCCTCCCATTGCCAAAGAATTTAGTAGCCAACTAAATAGCATGTTTAGTGTATACCCTCAATCGTTCACAAGTAATTAAAAGATGGAGTAAAGGTTTTGTGGGTATATCTCTTTGTAAACCCTCACGAGAAAACACTCGTCCACTAGGGTCACCTAGGGCTTTAAAGACTTGTTACACGTGCTAAGTGTAGTCGCGATTCCTACGAAAGTGAGTTAGGATTTTTATTTCATTTTTAGTTTTGATCGAGGACTAGGGGTGTTTGATGAGTGTGTAAACACTTCATAAATTACATCTTAATTTATAACTATTAGTTCTCTATTTTGTACATATTTGATAATTTTCTTTAGTTTTGCAGTATTTGACAAATAAAGCTCGATTGCACCAAAATATGGAACTTTGCCCGTAAATTGGACAAAAACAGAAGCCAGTCTCATATATTACCTTGGTATCTCAATACATGGATGGGTTGAGCCCATTATGACAGAAGAAGAAATTATTCATGCGTGTAAATATGAACCCAATTAAGCTTGTGACTTGTAGATTGTGATATGGAAGGAAAATGAATGGAATGGAAGGAAAACATCATGAATGGAAATAGTATATGAGAGATTATATTGTTTGTTTTTGTGGGAATATATGCGACCAAATTTGAAATTAAACTTGCCTTGTCTGTAAAGGTTTGAGGATCAACATAATATCTTCCGCATAGGGAAAAAAAAGGAGAAAATCTCATAAACAAGGAAGATATAAAATCATTAGTTGGAAATCTATATATTTTCCATATTTCCCATAGTTGTTATTCTATTTATTTAGTACGTATTATAATTAAATACTATACTAATTAAATGAGAAGATTGATGAATATTTTGAAGACTTGGGTATAGATAGAGGTCAAATACACATGAAGAGGAGGAGCCAGCACTGAGAGCAATAAGCTTAGGATTTTATTCTTTTCTTTATTCTTTTTAGTTTTCATTATTTGTAATAATGGAGAGCTAACCCTGTTTACTGGGGTTGAAGATGAAACCAGCTCTAATATGTAGAATACTCAGGTACTCTCTTTAATAAAATATTCTTTGATCTTAAATGTTTAATTAATTTCTCTTCATATTTCCTTCATTCTTTAATCGTACGGAATAGTCTTTGGCTATTAATACTTAATAAGCAAAGGAGATTATACCATTTTGATTTACAATAAAAGTTATATTTTATTTTAACGGTTATATTTTCCGAGATGTATAGGTTTGGTCTCGATAGTCTTGAGTTATAAAAATGAATATTTGGTAAAGAGTGTTTGAGTATTTTACATAATTTAATTGTAAACTAAAAGTGGCGATTTAATTAGTCCCAGTGGAACGATCCCTTTTATAAACTATCTCATCGATAGACGTATACTTGCGGTCAATTTTTTTATCATATCAGTGTGTTCTGGGATGAGTTTTTACCAATTTCGAAAATTCTCAAGATATGTAATAATAATATATTTCCGAAATTATTAAATAACAAGTAATATCCAACTCATAATTGATTTTTCTCATAGTATGACAATTAAGATTAGCACATAACATGTGCTTTATTAATATAGCTTAATAGAGATATGCAAACCTATGAGAATGGAAAACATATAATTCAAAACCAAATATGATACAAAAAAATCGATAATTTAGGATCATGCCTTGACTATCAAAGGTATATACTTGAACATTAAGAATTTACAGTTTGGCACATGTTCAAATCATTATGTCGACGTTTTAATAGAATTTCCAATCTAGATCATATACACCTCGATATATACAAAAACACATGTAGATCAACAGACTATCGAAAATATGAAAAAAAATTTATATTCAGACAGGATCGGTCATGAATCCCTTTTTCGACTTTGAAACAAAGTTTCATAAGTCTACTTCCTTGAACTGTGTTTCTAAAATTACTTTTAAGCATATTCATTAAGGTGCGGAAGTTCAACACACCTAGTGCAATGTCATAAACATCAAGTCCATATATAAATTATACTTTGTAATTCCATATACTTAAAATTGTCGAGACAACTATTATATATCTTTTATTTTGATACTTTGATCAACATATAATGAATAGTTCACCAATACTAAATTCACTGTAACAAACTTTATTTTGTATATTTATTTTCAATGAATAAAGACTTGTATGAACAATAGATAAAAATGGAATAAGTCAAGTTTATAGTTACTAACCTCAGATTGAAGAATGATGTCTTCGATACGTCTTCAGGTCTTCATGGGTCTCAACATTTTTATGTTCCTAGTATCACCTAACAAAGTTGACTTTAGTAATCAACTCAAGCGACTGTAGTTTTTGAACTAAGTATGACAACCAAACTTGACATACCAACGCTTAGTGGGTTCAGCCGAGCAGTGCTCTAACAATCTCCCCCTTTGTCAAATTTAGTGAAGAAACTCTTTAAATATGGATAATACAAGAATTAATTAAACAATTATATAACACAGCAATCTCTTAATTCTATCTTTATACGTTTGATCCAAGTTTCAACAACGTAATTTGTCCTGCAAATAATCAAAATAAATGTCGATGTTGAAGCATTTGAATAAAAATAACTCTATTATCCTTAAAGGTGAACTAGGCATATATTCAATCCGAACATAATTGTTATTCAATTCGTAGTATGTAAATACCACACAACATGATATGTTTTTCCCTCTTAATCAATATTTTATCTCTTTTTCGTTAGATATATACTTTTTACAGCACATGTGTTCTTTCTCAAGTGATTGGAATCACTCTATACTGCATATATTTCTCCCCCTTTTTGTAACAAAAAATGACACAAGTCTGAAAAGAAAATACAATGATTATTTCGAAAGAACTTCACAAGTTCATGAGAACTCGATTCAACCAATAAGAGTCTAAGCCAATTGGGTTTCAAACATACTATCTTCGATAAGCCTACTAAGATCAGAATTTAGCTTTTTATCAAGAAAAAAAATTACCCGAAGTAATTTTCCCTAACTTTGATAAGCCTATCTAAGATCAGAATTAACTTAGTTACTTATCAGGAAATAGATTAACCAGAGTAATGCTTCCCTAGTTTCGACAAGCCTAACTAAAATCGTAATCTATTTATATACTTATTAGGAAAATAATTATCCGAAATAATTTTTCCCTTACCACAACCCACTCCCCACAAAGATATATCATTAAACACAAGTTAAATAATAGAACTCTCCCATTGTGTATGTTGTTCCTTGGTGCAACAAGAAAACAACACAAAGCAAACTTTAATAGATAAAGGTCTAAACATGATCTTAGCCATCACCTGCCATGAGATGGACTAAAACTGATCACAAACTCACATGAATACCAAAATAATAAGATTATAGAACATAGGGTTATTTAGACTTTGGGTCCCAATTTTGTGACCATAGTTGCATTTGGGTCCCAGAAAGTTTGATATTAGAGTTTGGGTCCCAGAACTCAAGTTAACCGTCTTGACCATCCGAAAAAGAGTTAAATAATTAAAATTACTAACTTAAACCTAACTTTTGATTTATTTACTAACTGTATCCTCATCTTCTTACCATGGTTTCTAACCTAAATTATCACCACCATCATCATCAATTATCACCACCAAAAATATCAATTAGCAACACCATCGCCGTTATTAAAAAAAAAATTGCCAAGAAAAGCCATTTTGCCTCATTGTATTGTTGGCTAAATCCAAAACACTACAACCAGATTAATGGCTTACCACAATCAACAATTCAGGTAGTTTAATCCCAAACACCACATGTTGGTGCCATGGGCGGAGCTACAAAATCTCTTATGGGGAGGCAAAAAATTTTAGGGTAAGCAAAAAGGAAGAAAAGACCTTGAAATGGATTAAAAGAAGCTTAGGGTAAGAAATGGGCTTGGGAGCCAGCCCAGTTGCCTACCCAGGTTATGAGATGGCCCGCCCCTGGTTGGTGCATCTGTTAACCAGATTAATGGCCTACTATTTGTGGAGTAGTATTTACATACACGATGGTTCAGGCTGTTCAGCATTGTGAACCATTTGTAATGCTGCGAACATTTTTAATTCGTAGTCTTAAGGAGATTAGAAGCTCTTGGATGATGTGAAATTATGTAACCTTTGATTAGAAATAATCATACGCATTTACAGGAAAATCTACCATTAGTTGGATACTATGTCTAAGTATCTCACTATAACTATCACCGCCACACCACCATTCAATTAGCCTTTCCACCACCATCATGGATTCACCACTTTATGCTTACAAACCTTACATGATACCACTGACATAAGAGTCGGTGGCCTGAGTCGACTTCAACGGTTCATCGCCCGTATGGAACGAGAGGTAAGACTCTAACCACACGCGAATCCCCTGTCAGTGGGTTTTCTGGACTCCTTCGTGTGCATATATGTCGAGGACCTGAATACGGATTTACTTTTATAATAAAGGGCAAGAACTGGCCATACAAGATAAGGAGTCAGATTTCATCATTGTTTCCTTCTTGCCCGCTATAGGAAAACATTACCAAACGCGAACCTAAGCCTTAAAATTTGACTAGAAAGAGACCGATAGGGTAACGAGCTTATTGGAAAGTCATTCAAAAGGACTGTATTGGTTACTCTGTTAGCATTACTCAAAGTTCAGGAAGTTTATTTTAAGTAGATTCGAGCCACCTTGTAACCCAATGAAACGTTGCCATATAGACAGGGTTATCAAAGCTCCTTAGAGCTTATCCTATTTCTATTTGACTTTTGGATCGTTCTAAGAGGTTTGTCAAAACTGTAACTAATTTCCTTTTGAAAGAATAAAAGCTGGTCTAGAAACAATCTAAGTGGAGCCATCATGCTTTTCGTTTGATAGATTCAGTAGGTTTGATTTGAGTCGGCCTTGTTTGTGTATGTTTAGAACCCCCTTCCTGTTATGATTTATTTTCTTAGATTTTTTGTAAATATATTAGGAAGTTTTTATCAGAAAATGTCGAACTTGTATTATGAGGATGAATTTCAAAATAGAAATTATCTGTACTATCAACATGGTGTGGATAGTAGTCGGGACCACCACCAACCTTTTGGGGGTCATTGCTCATACCGGGGTGATCCCAATTACTATTCATATACACAACTGTCATATGAACATGAAAAAGAGCAAAATTCGAGTTATTTTTCTTGGGGGGATGCCCTAAAGCATGAGCAATTTAGTACTCATCATGAACTTATTATGCCTCTAGAAGAATCACTCAAGAAGTTATCTAAGATGACACATAGGTTTGAATTAAGTGTGAGAGGAACAAATAGTAGTCCAACTCTTTCTCTAGAAGAATCACACGAGCAGTTGCGATCTAGTACTCCTTACGATCGATTTGTTTCTGTAGAATATTCCCTCAAGAAGTTGACTGAGAATACAGATAGGTTCGTATTAAGTGTGAATGAAAGTCTTGCAACGAATAATATTGCTCAAAATGATCTTAATTTCCAATATAGTGCTACCCTTGATAATTATTCACCTAGTCAAGAGGACGAGGATATAATTAGTAACACTACTTATTCAGACGAGGTTCAAACATCTTCATATTTTTATGATGATAAGGATAGTATTGACGAAGAACTTGAAATATACAGGCAGAGTGATCAAGAAATTGTTACTCCAATTGTGCTTTATAATTCTAGTTCAAATATAAATAATGTTAATGATTATTCACCTATTCAAAAGGAAGAGGATTTGACTAGATATATCATTATTTTAGATGATGTAGAATTTTCTTGTTTTGAAGCCGATAATGGTTTAGAGGAACGAGTTTATCCTGAGAATACTGTTTTAGGGTCCAGCGATCTAGAAACAATAGTCTTAGGTAACAAAGATAGACCCGTAGAGATTTTAAATATGAGTGAGGATGCACCACCTGATTATAACCTAGAAGAAGCAATTGACCATTTTCAAGACTCTGACGATCTAGAAATTAGGAAAATTGTGACTAGTCTATCTAAAGACCCTGGAAACTCTAAGTTTGGGGGTGACTATCATTCTCCTTGTGTTTTACCTTCGACTCCTAGAAAGGTCCCTAACTTGGGACTTGAAATTTGCACCTCTACCATTTTACAAGATCATCTTCAAACTAGATTCCCTGAGCCTGTTGATGTTTAAAAAGATGTTCAGTTGTTAGAAACCCCTCATCTGGTCGATGTGTTTTACCTAGGAAATAATACCAAGATTGACTTTGTTTTTCCACCAAAAAATTTTCTACCAACTGTGGGAACGTATGAATTTCAAATGGGTCAGTTATTAAGTTTTGAGACTAAGCCTAATTACTTTCGGAAATTAGAATCGACATATTTTTTTAAGAATGACTATCAACTTCATTGTAGTCAACTGTGTGAGTCAAATATGATTGACTTTGAGGATCCACAATTATTCAGGTTATTATCATGTGCTTCAAATTTATTAGCTGAGTTACTCTAGACTTTACAACCTGATCCTGTTGATCCTGCCTATGAGGAAATCCAGCCCATGGAAATATTTTATCTAGACCCTTGATCCTGAACCTAAACCAAAACTAGATGTAGTTGTCTTAAACAGAAAACTAGATAAGGGTGTAGTTGGTTTGTTCATTTTCTTGGCCTGTTGCAGTTTCCTTTTATTTGTGATAGCATTATTTGATTCAGATGACCCACAGTTGTTTTGGCTATTGCTATATGATTTTATGAGGTGACTAATTCTTTCTTAGTCTGGTTGAAGACTTTAAACTTAGCACTTCTTGGGAGGTAACCCATGCTCATGCGACACGGTAATATCTTTCCCCAACTCCTTTCCTTCGACTGGTTGAGGACAATGTTAGATTTAAGTTTTGGGTAAGGGAGAAACTTTTAAGTTGAAATATGAAACTCCAAAGTCTAGAAACTTGTGAACAATTCAAGATGACACTAACTATATTTTAGGTAGATAGAAACTTATCTTTTTTTCTATAGAAATTGGTGTGCCCAGCTAAATGGTCTTTTCATAAAAGGATTCCTAGCTCAGGTGTTAGAAATAACATGATAGTTGTGACCATATCTCGGAGTCTATCTCGACCATATCACCTTCTGTTTTTATTATAAGTGATTTGGTGGGGCACCAATATCGAATTGTTATCGCCGCCAGGATGAAATAGAGTGTTTGAGATTATTTAGACTATAATTGAAAAAAATTCGAGTATTGACACTTTGATAGCAATATGTGTGGGTTCTGCCTGTATTCGTCGCCTAAGAAAGCGTGGAACACAGGATCCATGAGAACTATTATGTAAGATGCTGATAAGGATCATGCGCTTGGATTCATTTGATCCAATCATGTTGTCAGTACATTTAAATAATAAATAATTGTTTTATTTCCAATAAATCGGTCGTTGGGACCCTTGTATATACCAATTGATTCGATATTAGTATAAGGAGTAAGACCAGTGGGAGTGTATTTCAGTCCATTAGGATTCATCTTGGCACTGACCTTCAGACAGATATGGGAAACACCGTTCACCTTAGTCAACATGCGCAAACTTCGTCATCTTTCCATCTTCTAAATCTTTTCATGTGATTGAACATTTATAGATTATGAGTATCGTGGTTGAACGACTATCTAAGTAGAGTTTTGAATTCTTGTATGAATTTTAGTACGTTGAGTGCAAACGCGTGTACATCAATTGGACTCATATAGGGTAATGATTCTCATAGCCGAAGAATTTAGTATGCCAACTAAATAGCTTGTTTAGTGTTTACCCTCAATCGTTCACAAGTAGCTAGGGTTCGGAGTAAAGTTTTTGTGGGTATACCTCTTGTAAATCCTCACGAGAAAAAACTCGTCCACTAGGGACACCTAGGGGTTTAAAGGCTTATTACATATGCTAAATGTAGTCGCGATTCTTGCGAAAGTAAGTTAGGATTGTTATTTTATTTTTAGCTTAAATTTTCTCGAGGACTAGCAAATAATAAGTTTGGGGGTATTTGATAGACACATTTTTGTGTCTAGTTTGTTCCTAATTCTTTGTATTATTAGTGCTCGATTTTATACTAATTGTATGATTTTATGTGTTTGTAGGTATTTTTGGGAAATAAACATTTGTGGAAAAAATCAGCTCAAAAATTGATAAAAGCACCCGAGAAAAATTACTAAATGCACCCCAAGGAAAGTTGTTAAAGGCACCCCGCTTTTGGATTTGGGGCACCCCCATCTTATTTCAAAAATTCAAAATCGGTGGGAAACTATTTCTTTACAGAAGAGATTCAAGAGAATGTTTCTAGTTTATTTGATTTCCTGTTTTTAAGGGATTGAAATGAGTATTTGATATCCCAACATGACGCAGCAATAAAAAGAGGTTAAATCACGTCAAATAGAGAGTTTCTCACCGTAAAACGTGGCTCGAAAACCCATGTGTAGCCGGAAATAAAATGTTTACCTGATTTGGATAAACGCGAGTGTTGAGATTTGTTTTGGGAGATTATCAAGTCCTTATCGATTTAGGAGGATTAATTAGGTTTTCTTAAACCTATATAAGTGAAACAAATCATAAGAAAAGAGCCAGACAGAGAGAGGAGGGGAGAAAACCCCTGAAAGTTTCAATTGAAAACAACAAAGATTCCCTCGAGTTTGAGGTCTCTGTTGTATACAAAAAGGTTGTATCAAGTCCACAAAAGATTGAGAGAGGTTGGGTCAATCTCAGGAAGCTAAACAGAAGAAGAAAAATCATCATAGGAAAAGTTCTCTGTTGCTGCTGCTGAAGAACACGGAGAACAGAGAAAAGGCAGTTTCTTCAACCGTTCTGCAACGTTTATCTTCAGCCTTGCAACGTGTATCTTCAGCTGCAACGGTTTCTTCAACCCATCAACAACGTTAATCTTCGTTTTGCAACATTTATTTCCAAGCTCCATTGCAACAGTTAATCTGTAACGCCCAGAAAATGTTACAGATTTCCTATTTTATTATTTTTAGCTTCTTTTCTTCTTCTCAAGCACTTTTGAGCCATGTACCAATCTTTTGAGAAAGTTTTGAGCATGATGATCTAAACCCAACCACTGGGACAATGGAGGAAGCCATATTTCATGAATGAATGGTAACTATTTTTGATTCTTAATGACTTTTGCATTGATTTATGGTTTTTCTTACTTAGTTGTGATTTTGTGACTTTTGATGCGCCATTCTTGTGATTTACAGTTAATGTTTTAGAAATCTACTTTTGGCAAAGAAACAGAGTCAATAAAAGAGTTATAATTGTTAAAGAATCATTGTAGAAATCATTCATAAGTGATTTTGGTGGAATCCTGAGTTCTAGTTCTCCCAAATACTGTTAAAATATTTTACTTATTTTCTAATTTAATTCAGAATTAGGTCTAAAACGAATCTTCACAAGTATCAGCGAACGAACACATTTTTACCACTTTTATGAAACGATCACATATGAGTTAAATCACCACAATTTTCTTACGATTTTGATATAACAGTCCATAAGATCAGATTCGAAAATCATATATTAAAAAAGTCATAAAAACAATAAGAAACTAAAACCAAGTCGAGACAAAAATGTATAGAATAACTCTACATTTTATCTCACAATACTGTTTTCAAAGTAAAACAAAGTTTTCAAGAAACAAGTATAATAACCCATAGAGTAGTTAAAAATACAAGTTAAACATAGTTATAAGACTTTAAAATATTACAATTTAAGGACTTTAAAGTTTAGACATAATTACTAATCAGAATCACTCCAACCAATGTCTCATTCAAATTCAATATTTTTGGATTCTTTCGCAATATTTGTCAATTCTTTAGTCAAATCTGGATACTTGAAATGGCATACTCTAGTTGATGTTGAAGGTGATTAGTTCTTCTATAGAGTGTCCTTGGAAAGGTTTCATAGTCAATGCTTCTAGTGTCTTCCCATGCACCTGTACCAACATGAGATTGATCTCATTCTTTTGAGGATGGTATCATCCAGTGCTTTTGGTATCATCTGTCATGGATCTTCCATTGTGATATAAAATGTGTTACAAATTTGGAGTAACAAGGCAGGGAAAACCAAGACTTTTATTTTCACAACGAATAGTTATCATTTGTCTAATAATAAAACCACATAAATCAAAGTTAGAAGTACCATAAACAAGATAATATATAAGTTCAGCCATGTCTCTACTCCACTTTATTTTTTGCATGTTGCTGGGACAAAGGTTTGCAGCAGCAAGCTTGCCAAAAATCTTGAAATAAGGAGTAATTCTTTAACGAGCAAAGCATTCCAATTCAAAGAAGACCAGATATATCCTATTTACTCGGGCGACATCTCTTATCACATCCAGGCAGAAAATTGTTTTAAAGAGATAGTCTAGAAGATATGAAATAATTCTTCGGTTCACTTCGGAGACTTTTCTTCCAACCATTTTATAAAATTTGTATTGATCAATTTTTAGGTTGTGCATGTTTGCATTGATCATTTGTATTCTCCAAAGTTGTCATAAATTTTAATGGAGGAATACTTATGTTTGCATGTGGAGACAAGCCTGAGTCGTGTGGAGAGCTAAAGGAGGCTTGTTATAGCCGTGTGTGTAATAATGCGAGCACAAGCTTGGCAGGGGTCAAGCATGACCTAGTTGTAGATGTTTTCTTGGGATAAAAACAAGATATGTCAGGATTTGAAGAAAGGTTGTGGCAAGACCGGATCTGTAGAGAGGCTAAGGTCCGGTAAAGGTCAAACGTTGACCTAGTATGGACGTTTGTGGATTAGATGAGCAGAGGCATGGTCGGCTCTGTAAAAAGGCTAGGGCTTGATGTGGCTTGTCCAACCATATGAGCAAGATAATCCTTCGTCCGATCATAGGAGCAAGGTGAAGGCTGAGGTTGAACATCAACCTTGGATGAGGAGGCTCAACCTAGGTGTTGAGACTCAACTGGGTATCGAAGTATAGCCCCCGTCATTAGTGAGAAGGCTCAGTCTCCTCCTTGGATGGTGAGGCTCATCGTCCCTGGCTGAGTTTTATCTTATGTCCAGGTTCTACATGAGACTTGGAGGCTGAACCATATCCATAAAGCTTGAGTGTATCTTGACTAAGCAATCAGATTTGATCTAGGCTAGACGGTTTACAAAATGACCATTTTTCTCCGGTCATAAAATTACCATTTTTCTCTTGTTTATGAAATGACCATTTTACCTTTAATCGAAAAATCACTATCTACAGCAGCTCATTCGTACTTGAGATTCCTTCCGAAATGGCCATACTAAATGTCAACTAATAAACAAGTAAGTTGGTTATCTTACAGCGCCCAAATGAGAGCCAGCAGTTATCGCATGATGGCACTCACGTTAGTCGGAATTCGTATTCCATTTTCTCCACATAGTGGTTGGTATTTATCCCGCCTTGTCCACTCCAAGGGGCGTCCCACACCTCATTGTAGTGAACGTTAGAGGACGGTCGGATGTTCATCCATTTTCCAGCTAGTGAACTTATCGTATTCGCTCTTGTGTTTACCTGAATAGAGGGCGTTACTAACAGTTTATTGTAACAAATATAATTTTTTAGACCTTTGGTGCTGCTTTGGTTGGTTTGTTATACCTGGTATACATGATATGCAAATCATAAAGAAAATGTTGGTTAGGTTTAAATTTTGTGCTTACAGAGTAAGAATACGAGCCAAATTAAAAGAAGGTGGGCATGTCTAACAATCTGAGATAACATCATTATGTTGGATGATGAAATGAAATTATGACATATCTGTCGTAAGGTTAAGGTCTGTCGTCATTGGTCATGTTAAGTAATATTCTTTTTTTCTCTTTGGTCATGTTAAATAATAAAATAAAATTAAAAGAAAACATGGCACATCCGCCGCAAGATTAAAATTTGTCACGGTGGATCATGCTAAGTAATGAAATTAAATTAGATGAAATTATGACGTACCCAAAGAAAGGTTAACATATATCGTGGCGGATTATACTAAGTAATGAAATAAAATATGACGCGTCCGTCGCAAAGTTAAAATTTGTCACGGCGAATCACGTTAAGTAATGAAATGAAATTATGACGCATCCACCACAAGATTAAAATTTGTCGCCGTGGATCATGCAAGTAACGAAATGAAATTAAAAAAATTATTTTCTTATAAGTTAATTAAGGGAGTTTTATTTGGGTTTACAATATGATGGCCAGGTTTTATCTACCTTTTATTTGGCTGATTTATTTGTTCTTCCGCATAGATACGATCTCCATGTTCGTTGGTCTTTCCCTTATACGCTTTATCTGCTTCAATCATGCAGCTCACTTTCTATTAAGGGATTGTTGGGCTAGAGAACTAGATGCTTATAGATAACTAATATAATGGTTAAATAATATTTCCTTTGTTTTTGGAAAAATATTATTATCATTTTTTTAATTTAACCTAAAAATAGATCAATTTGAAAAAGTGATAATAACTCTTTTCCTAAAATAAAGATAGTATAGGAGATATAATAGCACGAAATGATACGTGTGGTGCAATAAAGTTAACTCCTCGTGATACTTCGTTAGTTCAGCCTCAGGGAAAGGTATTTAAAAAGGAGTTCTGAAATATATACAAATAAAGTTAACTCCTCGTGATACTTCGTTAGTTCAGCCTCAGGGAAAGGTATTTAAAAAGGAGGTCTGAAATATATACAAATAATGGTGGACAATAACATTTGTTACATTCAAAATGGTTAATCTACCTTCTTTTGCATGACAAGTGGAGGAACAATTCTATCTTTTAAGAGTGACTATCTTCCTATCCACAAGAAGGCTAAAAACAGATGGGCAACAGTGGAGGAATCGAAAACTGAAAATAGTTGGAACTTGCAGCGGAAAGTTAAACTGGTGGACTATTTGGAGCATCTATCACTTGTTCTTGGTACTTGTCCAATTGCCGAAGTAGGTGGTGATAGTATTTCTTGCTTTAGTTCTGATAACCAAGTTAGTTTCAGTGTTAAACGTGCTACCTACAATGTTATGCTTGAATATCTTCAGACTTCACTGAACTCCTTTACTGACTTGAAATGCTGCAAAGAAGTCCCTTCTAAGGTTCATTTCACGATTTGGGAAGCTCCTCAGAATTTCTTGCATACTCAATCCTAATCTCCCTGTTATTGATGATAAATACAGGTTTTGCAATATTCATCAGGAAACTGTCAAGTGTCAACCATGATTTTGTTCATTACAGATTTGCTCGGAAAGTCGGGCCTTACTTACATAGAGTTTTCTAGATGAAATAGATCTTTTCGAATACCATCCAAAAAAAAAAGTCAAAATAAATGAGAGGATTATGATATTTGGCGCCTACTTCCTTATTGCATCAATCGGACATTATAAAAAGTAAGGAATAAGAAAATGTTAGTTAACTAGTTAAACAGACTGAGTGAAATCTTTTGACAAAGTCAAACGTGACATTGATCTTATGGTGTTAAGAGTTGCACACTTTTGATTCTATTTTAATTAGCCTGATTTTTGTTAGGCTTTTGTTAATTGAAAATCTATCGTAACACCTTGTAACTAAAATTCCAATCTCTCTTCCTCTTTTTTAAAAAGAATACTTCCCACGTCCCAGGAAAAATAGATTAAAACAAAAAAATGATAATAATTATTTTTCTGAGATAAAAGTAATATCAATATTTTATATTTAAAATAATTTTTGTAAAAAACGTATTAGAAAAACAAATTAAAAAGGCCAAACAATCGTTGATCAAAAATAAAAATAAAAAACTAAAAGAGTAATAAAATTTATTTTATTTTTGACAAACCAAATGAGTAACAGTTGTCTCCACTTTAAACAAAAAATATCTAGTTGTGACTGGAGGACCAAGGCAATCCTTAATGACGTGCTTTCTTCTTTGGGTACTGACAGTATTATCGATATTAAGTATGTGCACGTGGATCTTAATGGTAAGGCTGATAAGCTAGCCAATAGGAATCGTGTGAAGAAATTTTGTAGATAATGTTCTGTACCATAGTATTTTGAAATGTAAGGTGATGGAAGAAATTATAAATTGAGAAAATATAATGTTGTATAAATTTTAGTTCTATGTTGTGAAATAAGTATTTGGTGGATTTACATCACACTTATACCATCATTTTTTCATCTCCCCTTCACCTCTTCACTTTCTCCACTACTTTGTAGCCACCACCACTAGCAGTAATGGGTGCATGCCCCTTAATTCCATTGTAAATGTTCATCTTCTTTTCCCTATAAAAAGAGAACATTTCCTTTGTAATGTGACATCAAAATAAGAATTCTCTTCTTCTTTCTCTCGAACTGTTCAATTTATCTATCTTTCACAACACGTTATTAGTCACGTGCTCTACCAGCTAATCGAAAATGTCAAATCCCTCCAAGTTGGACTTTATGGCCCTAGACATAACTGGGAAAAACTATTTGTCCTAAACTTTGGACGCTAAAATGCACCTTAGTGGCAAATCTTTGGGAAACACAATTTTCCTTGGCAACAATGAATCCCCTGAAGATCGCTCCAAAGCTTTAATATTTCTTCGTCATCACCTTGAAGAAGCCTTGAAGTCCTAGTATCTTACGGTGAAAGAATCGTACACTCTGTGGACAGAGCTAAAAGATCGCTTCGATCATTAGAAAACTGTGATTCTCCATCGTGCAAGGTATGAGTGGATGCACCTTCGTCTACAAGACTTCAAGAGTGTAAGTGCATACAATTCAACACTTTTTCAAATTATTTCTCATTTAAAGTTATGCGGAGAAACTGTGAAGGATTCTGACCTTCTGGAAAAAACATATTCCGTTTTTCATGCATCAAATATATTGTTTCAACAGCAGTATCTAGAGAGAAACTTCACAAAGTATTCTGAGATTATCTGTTGCCTATTGGTTGCTGAACAAAACAATGAAATGTTGTTAAGGAATCATCAAAATCATCCTACTGGATCAGCACCTGCTCCTGAAGTGAATGTTACTGCTTCTGAAAGTTTATGGGAAAAGGCATGGACGTTGGTTAGGTCCTAAAAACTTCAATTACAAGAAGTAGGGTGGTCATAATTCTCATCATCAGAAGGGGAATAAAAAGAATATATTCCCTAAACATAAAGGCAAAAGCTTTGAAAGCTATTCGAAAAAGCACAATGAATCAGTATGCCATCGATGTGGTTCTTCAGGGCGTTGGGAAAATGTTTTTCGTATGCCTAAGCACCTTGTTGATCTTTACAAGGATTTCATTCAAGCAAAAGGAAATAATGATGAAACGAACTTTGCTCAGTATAAAGTACCAATGGATCTAGCCTATCTTGATCTTAATGATTTCAAGTCTGATGGAAACGACAATAAGTTTAAAGATGTTGATTCCTTTCTCCAAGATGTCTGAGTTTCCTTGATTCTTAATTAGTTTTTCACTAGATTGAGTAGTATTTTCTTTCAATAAGTGCCAGTATTTATCTTGTTTTAGGTAGTTGTTTCTTTATTTTAGCTAGTTGTTTATCAAGTGTTTTTCAATTCAGTCAGTTTTTTGAAATTTTCTTTAGTAATGAAGTTTGATTTGGTTTTTAGAATTTTATTCTCTTAACTTATATTTCTATATTTCTTTTTCTAAAGAAATATGGATTTTGATAATGGCAAGTTTACAACAAACGGTGAAGTTACATGTCATGTGAATAGTGCCACGACATATACAATTCTTCATTACAACCGATTTCTCTCCTATTTAACTTTAGCTACGGCTACTATTAGTACAATATCAGAGACCTGTAATCTTATTGAAGGTTGTGGAAAAGATTTATTAATGTTACCTAATGGTACAAAAATCCGTATTCATAATCCCTTATTTTCACCAAGGTCTAAAAGAAACTTGGTGAGTTTTAAAGACATTCGTCTTAATGGGTATCATATTGAGACAAAAAATGAGGCTAACGTAGAGTATCTATGTATCACTACTATCGTATCGGGAAAGAAACATATATTAGGAAAACTTCCTACTTTGTCTTCTGGGTTATATCATATTATCCTTATTGAAACACCCTGTGAATCATTCAAAGACTTCTGATCCCGGTGTTTTCAAACTTTGGCATGACCAGTTAGGTCACCCGGGTTAAACAATGATGTGTCGATCTATGTATCACTACTATCGTATCGGGAAAGAAACATATATTAGGAAAACTTACTACTTTGTCTTCTGGGTTATATCATATTATCCTTATTGAATCACACCCTGTGAATCATTCAAAGACTTCTGATCCCGGTGTTTTCAAACTTTGGCATGACCAGTTAGGTCACCCGGGATCAACAATGATGTGTCGAGTTATAGAAAACTCATATGGACATCCCCTAAAGGATTTAAAAGCCTTATCTACTATAAATTGTCCATGTAACGCTTGTTATCTTAATCATTAGACCATCTTTGATGAAAGTTGGCATTGAATCACCTAATTTCTTGCAACGAGTTCAAGGTAATATTTGTGGGCCAATTCACCCTGCTTGTTGACCATTTCGTTATCTTATGGTTTCGATTGATGCTTCCACACGATGGTCCCATGTTTGCCTACTTTCGACTCGTACTGTTGCATTTGCAAGACTTCTTGCATAAATTATTAGACTACGAGCTCAGTTTCCATATTTTCCTATAAAAACTATTCGTCTTGATAATACTTGTGAATTCACATCTAAAATATTTGATGAATATTGCATGTCGATTGGTATCGAAGTTGAACACCCCGTTTCTCATGTGCACACTCAAAACGGTCTAGCGGAATCTTTTATTAAGCGCTTACAATTGGTTGCCCGACCATTAATTTTAAGGTCTAAATTGCCATTTACATCATGGGGTCATGTTATTTTACATGGTACAACACTGGTCCGTATCAGACCAACCAGCTATCAAAAGTACTCACATGTACAACTTGTACATGGGCATCAACCAAATATCTCCCATCTTCGAACTTTTGGTTGTGCGGTGTATGTTCCTATATCTCCAGCTAAGAGAGCAAAAATGGGTCCTCAACGTAGACTCGTTATTTATGTTGTCTATGACTCTCCATCTATCATTTGATATTTAGAGCCTCAAACAGGAGATGTCTTTGAAGCAAGATTTGCTGACTGCCAATTTGATGAAGCAATTTTCCCGTCGCTAGGGGGAGAAAATCTAAAGCTTGAGGAACGCCGTGAAATTTCATGGAATACACTATCATTAGCACATTTTGATCCTCGTACAAACCTATGTGAACTTGAGGTTCAAACGATCATACATTTGCAAAACATTGCAAATAAAATACCTAATGCATTTCCTGATACAGTTAGGATAACAAAAACAGCTGCATATACTCCAGCGTGAGTAAGTACCCTAGATGAACATCATGATAACATAAATCAGTCCACGATACGCTTAAAGCGTGGAAGACCTCTTGGTGCAAAAGATTCAGTTCCGCGGAAAAAGTGATTAGTAGTTGGCATTCCGGAAAAATCCTCTCTATCTGAAACATTGATTGATCAATCAAATACTGATGAACAATTTGTACCTAAAGAGGCACATGTACCTCAAAACAATGAGATCTCTATAAACTGTGTTGGTACAAAACAAAACTGAGATAAGAATACAATTATTTTTGATAGTAAATTTGTTTTTACTGTTGCTTTGGATGTCATAGAAAAAGTTGATGATCCCGAACCACAATCTATAGATGAATATCGACGTAGAAAAGATTGGCCAATGTAGAGGGATACAATCCAAGTAGAGTTCAACTCATTGGAAAAACGTAGAGTTCTTGGTCCAGTTGTTGAAACTCTTGTAAATGTAAAAGTTGTGGAATACAAATTGGTATTTGTACGAAAGTGCAATAAGAAAAATAAAATTGTAAGATATAAAGCTCAGATCGTTGCACAAGGTTTTTCACAAAGACCTGGTATTGATTACCAAGAAACTTATTCTCTAGCGATGGATGCCATCACTTTTCGGTTTTTTATTAGTTTGGCAGCTTCAGAAAAGCTTGATGTGCATCTTGTGGATGTAGTCACAACATATCTTTATGTGTCACTTGATAGTGACATTTATATGAAATTCCTTGAAGGATTTCATATACCTTAAGCAAACAAATCCAAACAACGAATTGTATACTCAATAAAGCTTCAAAGAGCTTTATATGGACTAAAGCAATCTGGGAGAATGTGGTATAATCTCCTCAATGAATATTTGTTGAAAGAGGGATATACTAATGATATTTTTCCATGTGTTTTCATTAAGAAATCCAGTTCTGGATTTGCTATTATTGCAGTATATGTTGATGATCTAAATTTTATAGGGACAGGTCATTGAAACCGTTGTTTACTTGCAAAAGGAATTTGATATGAAAGATCTTGGTAAAACCAAGTATTGTCTTGGTTTACAAATTGAGCATGTCTCAAATAGGATATTTTTCCATCAATCCACTTACACATAAAAATTCTTAAAATGCTTTTATATGAACAAAGCACATCCGTTGAGTTCCCCAATGGTCGTGAGATCACTTGATACAAATAAAGACCCATTTTTCCCTAAAGAAGATGGTGAAAAACTCCTTGGTCCAGAAGTGCCATATTTAAGTATAATTGGTGGTCTTATGTATATTGCAAATTTTACAAGGTCGGACATAGCCTTTTCATTCAATTTATTAGCTAGATATAGTTCTGCCCCAACTCAAAGACATTGGAATAGAGTCAAACACTTATTTTGATATCTTAGTGGTACTATTGATTTAGGTTTATTTTATCCTTATGGATTTGAATCGAAACTAACTGGATATGGAGATGTAGGTTATCTTTTGATCCACACAAAGGACGATCATAAACTGGGTATTTGTTTACTTATGGAGATACAGTTATATCTTGGCGGTCAGTAAAGCAAAAAATTGCAGCTACTTCTACAAATCATTTTGAGTTATTAGTAGTCCATGAAGAAAGTCATGAATGCGTTTGGTTAAGGTCAGTAATACATCACATTCAAGAATCATGTGGAATTCGTTCAATTAAAGACTCACCAACAGTATTGTACAAAGACAACACTGCTTGCATTGCACAACTAAAGGAAGGCTTCATTAAAGGTGATCGAACGAAGCATATTTCTCCGAAGTTTTTCTTCAAATATGATCTACAAAAGAATGGTGAGATTGATATTCAACAAGTACGTTCAAGTAACAATCTAGCAGAACTCTTCACCAAAGCATTAACAACTTCAGCATTCAAGAAATTGGTTCACAAGATTGGAATATGTCATCTTAAAGATTTGTAAGCCAAGATCTGCTGAAGTATCCATCATGGGGAGCATCTTTATAAAAGGTATTTTATCGGACTTATCGTGTTGTACTCTTTTTCCTTCGTCAAGGTTTTGTCCCGCTAGGTTTTCCTTTTCAAGGTTTTAACGAGGGAGCATATGCGTGTCCACACTACTTTATATATTTTGCACTCTTTTTTCTTTGCCTAAGTTTTTTTCAGGTTTTTCTAGCAAGGTTTTAATAAGGCAATGTTAGTAGTGTGGTGTCATCCAAGGGGGAGTGTTATGAAATAACTATTTGGTGGATTTACGCCACAATTACACCATCATCTTTTTATTTCCCCTTCACCTCTTTATTTTCCCTACTACTTTGTAACCACCACCACTAGTAGTAATGGGTGCATGCCCCTTAATTCCATTGTAAATGCTCATCTTCTCCTCCCTATAAATAGAGATCATTCTCTTTGTTGTGACATCAAAATAAGAATTTTGTTCTTCTTTCTCTCTATTTTTGTATTTCTTTATCTTTCACAACATTCTAATATATTTTCCGTTTATCAAAAAAAAAAAAAAGCTTCAACAAGAAAATATTGCTACCTAGCTTCTTGTGTACAAACCAGCCCCCAATAAGAGATTATTTTACGGCATTCTTGGGTGTCTGGGTTGAGTCCAAGATTTGAACAAGCTTTAGACCTCTACAAACAACTATGTGGTATCGAGAAATCCTCACTATGCATTGACGATATTTCCCCCACTCAATGAGTTCCGGGGCAAGCAAATACTTTGATGCAGTGAAGAAAGATGTGCCCTCCTTTTTGAAATGTCTGAACGTGACATAGCTCTTTAGCAATGTAACAGAACCAAGCATGCTCAAGATTACTTGCTGGCCATTCCTATTGATGGGGTTAACCAGACACTTGGGCCTAGACAGTTTAGTGTTGTTCTTCGCTATAGGCTTGGGATCCCCCTTTTCGAAGAAGGAGGAGTATGTCCTAGTTGTGATAGGGAGATGGATATTTTTGGCGTTCATGCACTGCACTGTGCCCATGAGGTTGGTCTTAAGTTCATACATGACCTTGTACGTGACACCTTTGCTGACATATGTTATCGAGTTGGTGTTCCATCTAGGAAAGAGGTGGCTCTGGGGTTCCTTTCGACAGATGGTTTGGCCTTAAGACCAGCAGATGTCCTGGTTTATAATTGGGACAATGGACATGATATGTGTATGGACGTAACTGGTGTCTCTCCTTTTACAAGTGGTGGTATTCGTACATTTACTCCTGGGCAAGCAATTAACAATGATGTTAACCGGAAATGAAACAAGTATCTAGAGAAGTGTACAACTCAGGAATTTGGTTTTGGTGTTCTTGCTTTTACCACACTGGGAGAGCTTGGCAGTGATACTATAGATTTTCTGATGAGACTGCGAAACTATATGACTAGTCATGATGCGAATGTCAAAATGAAAAAAAAAATATTCTATAAAATATGGGTTGTTATTCAGAAAGGTGTCGGAGCCATCTTGTTGCCAGGCTCCCATCAAACTTTTGTAGTTCTTTCTCTTTTTATTCCACATTTATTAGATGTATCTGGAGAGAAAAAAATAATAAATAAATAAATAAAAATAACAGTTGTATGTTGTTGTTGCTTACATACATGATACATCCTCTATGTTCCATACTTACGCGAGATTATAATGGCTTTCGTAACCTTCCCATCGTTAGAAGCGAACAAATGAAACAATAACGGTTTCAGTTGTATCTAGTGCTAGCTAGCTAGCTAAGTGAGCTGCTTTAAAAGTTGTATTTTGTGATCTGGCTATAGTACTACTACCATGTTGTATTCACAGATTCATGTTAAATTTGAATGTCAGGTATCTTAAATTACGTCAGAGATTGACTAAATCAGATCGTTGAACATCTTCAGTTATTTGTACAATGACTGTTGGATCAAAACCAGAGATAGGTACACATACGTGCATCCTGCAATGGGAAACGGGATCATTATCCTTAACGCGACAAAATTGCTTGACAACCTTGCTCAATCATCATGAATGTTAGACAAAAGAAGAGAAAAAGGCTGGGACAGTGGGTATACAGCGTGTTGAGATCGAGATTCTTTTCACCTTTAGCTTAGAGGCAAAGTTTCTATTTCTAGATAATTCCAAAAAACGAAAAAAAATATCTGGACTAAAAACGGTAAACCTCTGCAAAACAAACAAACAACCATTCAGTATCTTTGCTTTCTCACTTGGGCTTCCCTCGCACTCAACTGAGCTAGCATACAAAAAAGAAGCAGAAAGAAAACAGTCCCAGTTGTAACTCTATTTTTTTATTATCTTCCGAAGGAAACGGATAAAGACAGAGACACAAACCGACATTTTGCTGTGTTTTGGGGTAACATTCATCGTACAACTTTTCTCTTTACAATCAAAACTGTTCGACCCTTATCACTTTACATTTTTCTTGTGCTATTCTACAGAACTGATGCAACTTTTTCAATCCGATTCCCTTGCCTAACTAGAGACCTTACTAGCTAAACAACTACTAGAATTTTGAACCATTTCATCAATTTCATTAGACTAGAATTCAGTGCTAGTTCATTTGCTTCGATTTGCTGTTCGAGTCAAAACGTAAATCCTTTAGCATGGTGAAGCTTTCTTTTTCCTTTTTTTCTTTAATTTTTAGTCGAACATGAGATTTTATTCTCTTCTAAGTAATGTGGGTTTTTGATACACTATTTTTTGTTTTGTATTATGTGTGTCATCTGCATATCATTCGAGAAATCATGTACACATCATGCAATACGCACCTATAAAAATATTACACAGGAAAACGGAACGAACCAATATTCTTTCTAAGACTCACTAATAGAGAAAAAGTAAAAAAAATCTTACCACATTATTTTTAGGAACAAAGGAAGAGACATAATCCCTAAGTCCTAAACTTTGTTCCACTCTATTATTCCAACATACATTATTTCATTAGATATCATGGGCAGAGTTTCAACCCGTTTGTTAGATCATGTTGCCAAGGTGAGTCATATATCTATATGGATTTGGTTTCTAGCCGACATATCCTGAGTTGGATCTGATTATCTAAATCCAACTCTAAAAAAATCATTAAATTGTAAGCTATAAATTATTCTTTTTTGTAAAAAATACACAGTTAAATGTTAGTGAAGTGGAATCGAAAATCATATAGTTATTTCAAAAAATGGTCATAAATTAAGCATGTGAGTAGCCGATAAAAATAACAGTATTAGAAGGCTTGTCTCAAGGACGGAGCTAGAAATTCTATTGGAGGCGGAGCTAGAAACTCTATTAAAAGGAAACATAATATTATTAAAGGTTGTAAGATAGTAAAAATGGCCTTGGGAGTCCAAAATCTCTCAAAATTTAGGCTGGGAGCCAATTTAGCAGGGTGACAGTTGCACACCCTTGCTTTAAACTTCCTCCGCCCCTTGTCTGTCTAAAAGGTCTGAAACAAATACTCATAGAATTTACGAGGTGGATGGATGTTTCGACTTCCGAGTTACATCTGTGTAAATACACACTCTGTTAAGCTTTTGCCGCTATAGTCAAGAAGGATTGTCTTGGAAAAACAGATTTTATGGAACGCAATGTAGATATAGTTCCGATAACTCATTTTTTTCTGTTTTATTTCTGATGGAAATTGATACTCATTCTTTTCAAAAATGATACCATTGTCTGCTTCTTAAAATGTGTAAAACAAACTCCAAAACATCATCTATTATACTTTTTTTTTGAAGCGTAAATAATTTTATTAAAACTAAAGAGAATAGGTGGTACCAATAGAGTCATTTAGTACAATTTGGTTAAGAAAATCTGGGATTGCCTGGTCCCATATTTTTGTTGACAAATTCCCCGTCTGGTTGGCATCAGCAGCATGATTAGCAAGACCATCAGCCGCTTGGTTGCCTTCTCTATAATTATGCTGGATAGAGTAGTGAGGTATCATGCCTGCAATATACCAAAGTGGTTCCGTAGGAGTTGTTAGAAATCTCAGGAGGTTTTCCGAGTCCGTTTCAAAAATGACTTTCGGCCATTCTCTGTTTGTTGCAGTTCTGAAGGCCAGTAGCATGGCCCATGTTTCAACTGATAATCAAGTTGTGATTCAGAGCGGATGTATTATTGCCACCAATGTTCTGGTCTCTGAATTTCTACAAATAAATCTTGCGCCTGCTAACCCCGAATGTCCTCTGGCGGCTCAATATGTGTTGATCTTAATCCATTCCAAGTTAGGGTCGGTCCATCCCACTGAAATGGTTGACGTTTGATGGATTAGTAGTCGGTGGGTCGCCAGGGATAGCAGGTGGAAGGGCCCTTAATGCCCAGGAGAACTCTTGTTGCTGAGTAACTACTCTCAAAACAATATCATCTGAAGTTGGTTGAGATCGACGAAATATGCGCTTATTTCTGGTCAACCAAAGAGACATGAAGAGGAAACAGAAAGAGGTTATGGTTGAGGGTGGGCCCCTCTGTGTTAAGATTTGAGTAATGGTTGTTTGGGGGGAGATAATACTGGGGAGTTTGTGATTATTGTGTTGATTGTTCAAAAGGCGAGTTAGAAGGGTATTCCAGGGTAAGTTGTCTATTGGACATAGTAGAAGTAAGTGATATGTCGTTTTTGGTTCGGTGTTGCACTGGGTACAAAGGCTAGAGTTGGTGATTCGAATGTGATACAGAATGGAGAAGGTGGATAGACCTTCATTGATTGATTTCCACAAGAAAAGTTGTATTTTTGGTGGGAATGGTAATGTTCACAGGAATTTGGATGCTGGGAGGGGGTTCAAAATGGGTTGGTAGTTTACTTCTTGGGTTAGACATTTATGTATTTTCCACACTTGGAGTGTGGCCAGATGATCCTTATCCCAGGGACTGTCTTACGGTAGGTGGATGTTTATAATTTTTTGTTTTGCGAGTGGTGGTAGGATATCGAGTTTATCATGTATCCAGTTGTGAATCAGATGATCAATGATATCTGCTACAGTTTGGATAGGATAACACTGAGCCGGGTCAAGTTTGGGGAAATGTGGAATCCAGTTAACCTAGATGAGGGTTGTTAATCCATTTCCCACATAAAGAAAAATAAGATTTTGGAAAATGGGTATGAGTGAAGATAATTGTTTCCATTGTGCACTTGAAGAAGAGGGAGTGAAAGTGGGGCATTGGAAAATAGGTTGTTTTCTGAGATATTTCTCATGATAAAGTTTGGAACAAATGGAGTCAGGGTGGTCTTGCAAATTCCAGACCCTTTTTATAAGTAGTGCCTTGTTATGTTCGTTGTTTTTGCTAATGCCAATCCCACCTTCTGAAATTGGTTTGGATAATTTATCTCAACCAAGAGGATGAAGCTTCTTAATTGAGGAGTCGTGTCCCCAGAAGAAGTTTCTGGTGATACGGTCTATTTGTTTATGCACATGGGTGGGAAGAATTTGGATTTGCATGTGGTTAGAAGTATGAGTTAGAGATATTTTAATCAGTACTAACCTGTCAGCAGGTGTAATACATTTTTTTCATCCATCGTTTCGCCTTCCTAGCTAGCATTTGAGGTGGTAGGCATTCCGAATAGTTGATGTAGATTGTCTACTTCGTGTTGATCCAGCCTCGGGTGATGAATAATTGTAGATTTGGAAGTATTAATCATCTGCCCCGCAGAAGTGTTGTAAGATTGGAGTAGATTTTTGAGGTGATTGTTGCTTTATGTGGAATATTTGAATGTGATTTAGAGGTCATCTGCATACATTAGGTGCAAGATGGGTGGCGCTTTTTGGGATATACGGAGTCCTCCAATAAGCTCTTGGTTTTCCAAGTTTCCCAGATTTGTGGATAAAATTTCCGCACAAATTATGAAAATATAGGACGTTAGTGGATCTCCTGTCTTATGCCCCTTATTGGCGTGATATATCTGTGTGGAGTGTCATTGATATTTACTGAGTACGTGACTATTGTGACACATAGCAATAATATAGTCCACAAGGTTGATGGAAAACCTAGTTTTGTGAAGGCTGTTTTAATAAAGCCCCAATCCAAGCTGTCATATGCCTTTTGGATATCTAACTTTAGGGCTATTTTCGGATCTTTGGTTCGTGTGGAAGTTTTGATATAATGGAATAATTCTCCCGCAATTGCTATGTTATCATGAATTGATCTTTAGGGGATGAAAGCACTCTAGTAAGGTCTTATTAGAAATGGGAGAAGTGGTCTGATATGGTTAACTAAAATATTGGCAATGATTTTATACGTGAAATTGCAGAGACCAATTGGTCTGAATTGAGATGGTTTTGAAGGATGTTCTCTTTTTGGAATAAGTGTGATATTAGTATGATTCATGAGTGAGTGAATATTGAGTGAACTAAAAAAAACTAAACAGTATCTATCAATTGAGTATGAGTGGTTTCCCAGAATGTTTTAAAGAACTTACTTGTGTAGCCATCTTGGCCAGGACCTCGCTCCGAATCTATAGAGAATAGAGCTTGTTTGTTTTCCATTTGGGTTACCTCTTCATTCAGCATTGCACATTGCCTGGGAGTCAGTCTAGGAATGATATCTCTGAATAAATCTTCATCTATAGTTGTAGGTGTTGTCGTATATTGTTCTGAATAATGGTCTAGAATTAGGCGTATAACTTCATCTTTGTTTGTTATCTAGTTATTGTGGGAGTCTTTTAGCTGATATATATTATTGTATCCCCGGTGATTGGTTGCTTTGGTGTGGAAGAAGGTGGTATTGTTATCGCCCGATTGTAGCCATTGAATTCTGGATCTTTGTTTCAAGTAGGTCGCACGACATTGGAGCAAAGTTAAATGGCGACTTCTAAGTTCTTTTTCCTGCAATAGACAATATTCCTGCTCATCTCCTTGTCAGTTAGCGTATTGTTGTTGCGCTAACTTTATTTGTGTAGTCGAATTCTTGATCATTGCTGGGAGGTGGACAAATATTTCTTTATTCCATTGAGTAAGAGATTGACTAGTTACGATGAGTTTCAATTGCAGGTCCAGAGTTGGTTCTATATCTCCTTGTCAATTCCATGCATTGTTCACCACTTGCCTAAGTTGCGGATGGGTGAGCCAGAGATGTTCAAATTTATAACTTTGTGTCCCCCTCCAGTCGATTGTTTTTTTTGAAGCAAGATTGGGGCATGATCAGAAGCTATCCGGCGGAGATGAGTAACTCCTGCATGGGGGTTAGCTGTTCGCCAATGTTGAGTGACTAAGAATTTATCTAGGCGTTCTAGAATATTGTCTTGCCCTAGCTGATTGTTTGACCAAGTATAAGGATCTCCTCGGAATCCCATATCAATAAATCCCATATGATTAATCATTGTGAGAAAATGTTGAGTTTGTGCATACGTAACTTGTCTTCCTCCTTTTTTTCGGATTGATCTGTTATGTCGTTGAAATCTCCTAGCAGAATCGAAGGGGTAGTGGGATTGATGTTGGGGAAGATCATTGGGAATTCTTTCCAAAAATCTGTCCTTGCATTAGCGTGTGGTGGGCTATAAATGCATGTGCATATCCAGGGTTACGCAGGTGGGGGAGGGGTAATCAAGGTGTGGATATAGCTTTGGGAATGAACATTCAGGTTATTTTTCCATAATAAGCATAATCCTTTGTGCCTTCCAGTCTTGGGAACCGTAAAATGGTGGTGGAATTGTAAAGTTTGCTCGAGAGAATTTATATGATTCTCATTGGCTAAGGTTTCCGAAAGAAATAGAATTGAGGACTTGTGCATTGAAACCAAACCTTGTAGACGTTGTATGGTAGTTGGTTGGTTTACTCCTTGACAATTCCACGCCAAAATATTCATTGTTTATGATTTATTAATGTTAAAATTTCTCGCAAGGTTTAGATTAATAGTTGTTGGCAGTTGTGGATTTGATTGGGCCCAACTAACTTTGCATGAGTATGCAGATAAACTGAGTATAGTTGATTACTGAGGAAGAAGTAAGAAGGAATGACTAAAGAAAGGGACTGATGAATTGGAAGAAGAGAAGGAATTAATCTTAGGATATAATGGGCTTTGATTGGGCCAAGTATATAATTAGACTGAGTGAAGGAGAATGAATTATTGTACAGGCTTGGGCCGGCTTGAGAAAAAGAAAAGGAGTTGTTGCAGAACCTTGGCCGACTGGAGTACTTTATGAGTCCTGCAGAAGCTGGTTGTATTTTGAAGCAGTTATCAAGCGATACAAAAAGTACTTATAAAATGAGAATCATGTTCCAATAGGTAGCAAAAATTGTTAGGACAAAACAAAAAGCAATTAGCGAAATACAAGGCGACAAAAACAGTTAGAAATTGCTAGAGAAGTAAGCTTTATATCAGAAAAAAAAACATCCTAAAAAGAGGTTAAGATTGGATTAAAAGGGTGGAGATGTTTTAAACAGAAGGTAGACTAGAAAGCAGAAGGTTAAGGAGGGGTACTGCAAGTTCAAAAACAAATAAGAAAGAAGCTACTGGGAAACTAAAGTAAAAGGTGCAAATGCAGTTGTTTACTACATAGGTTCCTAGGATAACTAAAAAATAAGTAAATAACAGATGGTTCTAAGCTAGTTCCTATTGATGAGCGACTAGGGAAAGATAAAAAACTAAAAAGGAATCAAATTAGAATTAAAAAAAACAGGTGTATCGGTCCTGAGCGATGTAAGTGAGCATTTTTTTTTTGTTAAAGAGTTGGTTTACAAAAATAATAAATTATTTGTAAATTTGATTATTAGATGCCACCTCATATAGGCTACGTAAACTTAGGCATGTATGGATTTGAATTTGGGTAATTCTTGTTAATTGATAAAAAAATATTCATTCAAAACTTAGAAAATTAATTTATATATATATATAAAATAGATTTAATTAGATTTCTATCGGGCTTAACTCTAAATATTAGATTTGATTGTTTATAAAATATAAAATAGGTTTTTAAAAAAATATTGTAGATTTAGGGGCTTTGAATCTGGGTAATTAAAGCTCTAATTCCGCCCCGTATACTACTCATATCTAGCTTTTCCAATATATTTTAGATCTTTAAAGTACACATATTTCTTAAACTAAAAATATAATTTTTCTTCCTCTAAAGAGGTGTCACGACTGATAAACATCATAAAAACTAAGGAAATTTTGAAAGTACAAGCGGAAGAATTGCGCAGAAGGAAAGATGCACAAAAAAAAAGCAAGAAAACGCGTCCAAAACGTAACATGGTCGGTTTTGTGTGTTGGTGAGCGTAGAAAGAGAGAAGAAAATGAGGTGTCCGAGGTTTAAGCCAGACTCTGTCACATTTCAGCTGTTTCATTTACTGCGCAACAAAATCTTAGTTATCCACTGTTTTTTTAGTGGCAATTGGAAGGTTTAAGTCTGGAGGTCGGTGTACTGTGTACGCTGCTAATTCAGTCTCTTTCTTGCTCTAACCTACGTCAGAAGAAAAAGAAAACCTCAAATGAGTTAAGGATGATCGCACGGTGTTTCTTAACCATACCCTAAACTGAAGTTATTGTTTTGCTCTTTCTGTTCAGTATTTTATTTCAAAATTTTCAGTAATAAAAAAAAAAAGTCTTTTGTTTTAAAAATCTAATTAAACAAACCTTTGTAAAGTAGTCGTGGTTCGTTCTTTTTTTCCGGACTGCTATTACTTCTGAGTGAAGGACACCGTCCTACGTATAAAACCCATCACATCCTATATTGCATCCTATATTGGTAGTACCTTATAAAATATAGTTAAAGTCGAAACCCAAGCTTTTTTTGCCCCTCGTACATCTGTTTCACTTCTTTTTACTCTGAATGAAAAAGCAATCCTTGATTTTGTAATAAATGTGAAAAGGTGATGGAAAAATGAAAGTGAGCTCATGCTTCTCTGTAATGCTACTTTCTTGGTCCAGAATGCATTGGTTCCATTTTATTTTATTTTATTTTATTGGAAACGTCAAGATTCATATCAGAGATTCAGAAGTGCCCAGGACCAGGAGACGCCAATAATTCCAATTCCATTGGTAATAAGATTTGAATCATAAGGTAAATTCTATCAAGTGTCAACTACTTTGATTACATAGCAGAGGAGTGCTTACGTACGTTGTACGTATGCAACCGTTAGTTTTTTATTTTGCTCTCAAATTTGTTAAAGTTTGTGATAGAAAAAGATATACAAATAGTAATAAAAAATAAGTATGTTAAAAAGTAAAAATTTGATATTTTTGTTTATATTCGTTGTATTAGATTATTTCAAGAGCTTTCCGTATATACGAAAGTTTTCAAAATTCGACATATAAATTTAAAGATATGACATTTTTTAGTTTTTATCTTCATTATTATAAAAACACCATGGGTATGTATGTGGCCCCTCTTAATCTATTAACACGTATTAAAGATTGGTTTTAAGTAAAATTAGTTTTTTCTAAAAATATAGCCCCCTCTAAATCCTAAAAAGTGGGGTCCATTATTTGAGAAATAAGAAAAAAAAAAACAATGATTTCATTTTAATTTTAAAGTGTCAAGAAACAAAAAAGGGCTTCGACCACATCGGGACGAAATAAAAATGACATTATTTATAAACGAAACCTATTATTGAGACTGCACACTTTTCTCTTAGGGGCTTACAAGATGATAAAATAGGGTCATTTTGTAACCAACTCCAATATCCTTTATCCTAGTATTTTTTATAATACCTAGAGTGCCCTAGATTAATTAGTGAAAATCAACTTAATTAGCTACACTAATTAAGATTAGTGTTTGGATTAGATTAATACAGTTTTTTTTATTTAACTTTTAAAATCAACGAAAGGGGCGTATACCTCCCTCACTTTTTTATTTTCAAAACTACTTATGGCTAGGAATTAATCATTTTCCAGTCGTAAAGAACAAATTACGGCTGAGAATGATTAAATCCTAGTCGTAAGTAGTTCATTTATGGCTAGGAATTCATCAATTTCTAGTTGTAATAGGCTTGTACTCGTTATGAAAATGAAAAATTTGTCATTTTCCAGTCATAAACAACAAAAAATTATATTCCTACGGATGAGAAATGATTAATTCCTAGCCGTAAATAAATTAGTAAGTTCAAATCAGCCGTAAAATACCCAACGACTAGGAATTTATTATTTTCCTAGCCGTAGATGGACTACTTACGGTCAGGAAAATATGAACTCCTAGCCGTAATGAGTGTTTACGGCTAGGAGTTCATCTATTCCTAGCCGTAAGTAATTCCTGAAACTGAAATTGATTTTTTTTTTTAATTTCATCATGAATCATGAAGGAGAAAAATAATAATTTTTTTTTTATAATGAATAGTTGTTAGATTAAATTTATTTGTGGAGAAAAAATATTTTTGACCTTTGCTATAGATTAGGTCCCCTATCCCTATTTTGGACGTTTAATCTACTGCAGCCCCAAAAAATAAAAGTGTGCAGCCCCTATAATAGATATGGGATAATTAATCTAACGGCTGATTTTAATAAAATCTAACGAATGTAATTAATAGTGCAACCGAAGAATTAATTTTCTATCCAACGGTTAAATTTTTATCTTGGAAAATTTAATAGTTAAATTTTATAATAATAAAAATTAATTACTAAATATTGTTGTTTTCATTAAAAAAAGGAGGGATATGTGGGTTGTTTTCATTAAAAAAGGAGGGATATGTGGACGCTCTAGTATTGAAGATGCCCAACAATGCTGTTGATTTAACTGGTATTTAACGGAATTGAACATTTTCAAAGATTAATCCAGTATTGCAACCTTAAATTACAACTTGATAGTGCCATTAGCCCATTACGGGCAATACTTCATCGCAAAGTAAAATTGTGAAAAAGTCGTGATTGGTTGCCGCTCAAAATATTCGTCATTGGCCAGGTCTTTTTATTTTGTTTTGTTTTGTTTTGAAGCATGATTGGTTAGTTTTGATAGCAGTTTTACAGTAAAACAGAGAACTAAAATCATGAAATCATGATGACTGCTTGATTGGATAAAACTGCAGTCTACTTAATGGGATCTTAGATAGAGGGTCTTTTCCGTAATTAAACCACAAGGAAGGCAACATTCTCTCCATGTCTTTAAATACCCACATTTCACCTTTTCGAATCTGTTTATGTGCTCTCTCCCCAACTCTCTTTTCTCACCTTTTTTCTTTTGTTTGTTTGTTCTCTATTTCATTTGGTATATTTTGAACTCAGCTGTCTTTCTTTTTTCTATTGATTGAACCAATAAAATTTTGATTTGAGTGATGGAGGATCAAGTCCCAGACCACAACAATAATAACAACAACAACATTCCTAGTCAAGGTTCAAACAAAAGTGAGCCAGTTAGATCAAGATGGACACCCAAACCAGAACAAATCCTCATTCTAGAATCAATTTTCAACAGTGGTATGGTTAATCCACCTAAAGATGAAACAGTGAGGATAAGAAAATTACTTGAGAAATTTGGTGCTGTTGGTGATGCTAATGTGTTTTATTGGTTTCAAAATCGTCGTTCAAGATCAAGACGTCGACAACGTCAGATTCAAGCTGGATTACTTAATGACTCCTCCAATATTAAAGCTTCAAATGGTTTATCAATTCATTATGAACCCTCTTCTTCTTCATCATCATCATCATCTTGTTCATCATCATCGTCTACTTCTTCATCATCTTCAAATTCTTCATCTCCTGCATGTTTCGCTAATCCTTCGTTTTCTCATCCATTTCTAATCGGTTCTTCTTTATCGTCGTCATCTTCTTGCGGAGGAGGAGGTATTGGTGATAATGGTTGTGTTGATGATCTTTTCTCATTTTCCCAGCAAATGGGTTTACCAGAAATTGATCAAAAATCATTTTTGTGCTCTTCAAGTACTACCAATTTGCATTTTCAAACTGGTAATAATTCACTGCATGGCTTAAGCTTAACCTTTTTCTCTCTATATAATCCTCAGTAAAAACATTTATTTCATGCAAACAGAGGATCTGTTTTTTGTACAGTTAGGGAAAAACAAATTTTTCTTTTTGATCTTTCTTTTTCCTTCTTATTTTGGGGACCACTCACTTAATTTGCTGTTCCTTTGTTTGTTTTGTACTAAGAAGATTTATAACCTGTACTTGTTTTTGAGTCATTCTCTGTTTTGGGGACCACAGAATTTCTAGGTTTTCTTTCAGTTACTACAAAACTCAATCACAATTTCTTAATGGGTTCTTTTTACTTCCTTCAAGGTTTTCCCACAGAATTTGAAAGCGACTTTTGCTTGAAATTGACTGGAAATTTTTATTTTGGTGGATTTAGATGTTTAGCTAGCTGCGATATCCATGTCTTCATTTATTTGAATTTTGAAAATTCTTAGCAGTTTCTTATGAACAGAACGGAAAAAAAAGAAAAAGAAAAAAAGAAACACTATCTCAATGCCAACTGCGCAAATATAGATATTATCAATTTCTCAATGGATTTTTTTAAATAAAACTGTGATGGTACAGAAAATGCAGCTTAAAATACCTTAAGATGTGAATGATTCGTCACTTTTTAGTTGCTCAATTTCATGTGTGCTGATTTTGTTGAAAATTTGCAGAAATTATTGTCTAAAACCTGTAATTTTTACTAGTTAGTTTGTCTTACCCCTAATTGAAGCTAATTAAATATAGTAATTTCTTTTTATGTGAAGGAATTGTTCCTCTCTGAACACTGAATTTTCCTTTCCTTCGGTTTTTCAATTTTGTAGGGAAATTTGTAGAAAAAAAATTAGTTCGACTGTCTGAACTAGAAATTTAATCTATACGGTTCATCACTGTCATTTTGAACTATTTTAGTGAATTTGCATGATCGATCTGTATAAGTACTATACTAAACATTTGGGTTTATGGGTTTGATTTGTATTCTCCGTCAAGTTGTCATGATCACTTCTTTTGCTCTATTATATTGTAAAACGGGAACATTATACAGAGAATTAACTAATCACTGAGTTCTCTTTGGTTACCACTAAACTTGAATGTTTGCAGGGTTCATAACTGTGTTTATCAATGGAGTTCCTACTGAGGTTCCAAATGGACCACTTGACATGAAAAGTATGTTCGGTCAAGATGCTTTGTTAGTTCATTCTTCTGGAGTACCAGTTCCTTTCAGTGAATATGGTTTCTCATTGCAAAGCTTGCAAATGGGTGAAAGTTATTTCCTGGTAAGCCTTGAATTTTCAAAAATTCCTGCAATCTTTAAAATTTTGTGTGAGAATTGTTACCATTATTATATGGGTTAAAACCTTGGGCTTGTTGTATGTACAAAGTTTTCATAAACCCAAGCTGCCCATTATTCCTTTGTGATTGTGAAAATCAAGAAATTCGAGTTTCTAATTATATAAACACTAGTAAAACCGCACGGCGATGCGAGTGCCATTCCGTATCAAAACATATTAAACATATTATTCTATTTTAAACCTGTAAAATATGCCTTGTTTTTTTTGCTATACACAAATAAGATGTTCTTTTGCATCTTAGATAGAGAAAATGAATACACTGTCTGCACAAAACGATGACATCATATTAAACATGCTACTGCATCAAAGAAAACGATGACATCATATTAAACATGCTACTTCAAAGAGTTTTTTGATCAGTTTAAGCACGAAATTTGAAGTCCAACTTAGCATAACTCTTCAACCTGATGCGACTTTGAAGGAGTATTATTATATTTTTCAATATAGTTATGTTCAAGCACACATAAAAATGTCAATAAATGTTGGCTTTCATAAGTGCAAAACATAGAGAGGCCTGCAGAACAAAATTTCTAAAACTCTGAAATACATCACGAATGGACTAATTCAACATATTGGTCCCCAATCTACTCCCAACCTGCCTCACATGCACCCAGTAAGCAAACTCCAACACATAAAAGGGTTAAACAAAATTTTAATACTTCAACTATCCACTCTAGCATCATCAATGATCAATGGTTTGGAATTCATATTTCGTGCTTCCATTTCCCCACAGGTACACATATCTAAAACTAAGAGAAAATATTAATCCATGGGTATATTCTTAGATATATACAACAATAAGATATTCTCTTATATATTTAATAGCCATATTCATATGCAATGCACTAAATTGCAGAAAAACACACACACACAGGACTCATAAGTCGACAAAATTGTTTACATATTTTCTTTCCTGAAAATTTAAAAAATATTCTTACTTTAATAAATAAGTCATCAACTCGGCATTGATAAGAGGGATCTTCCCTTTTCAAGTAACTGGATAGTCATTGGCATCCAAAACTAAGTTAATTTCCTCATAATTTTGATACGCTAATGATATGCTTTCGACAAACAAATGCAATTGTAATATATCCACTGCATTGGACAAACTATCGTTTTTTTATGGAAAGGAAAATATTTTTTATAAAAGAAATTCGAATTATATAAACATATGCGCAATGGACCGTGATGATGTTCTGTTCTTTGTCAGCTGATGGAGCTTTTAAATTTGATAACACGGTATTTACGAATCGGCTGTCACGTTATGTGGTCACAACTTTCCAACAGTACTAAGTACTTGTTTTTCTCTTAATGATTGTATTACTCTTTTTAGTTTTCTGAATGCAACGGAGGACTTCCCAAATTTGGTAGAAACTAGAAAGTACTAATAATGTATAAATGAATTCCAGGTTTCAAGATTCTTATAAAATAAAGAGTCAAGTTGTTGCTCTCCTACCAATGGGGAGCTCTTTGGATTCCAGTTATCAGATTCCGAGTGTACTTGAAATATTAATCTAGAGCGTTCTGTACTTTTTATATTTTCTTTTTCTCGGTGGAAGATCTACTTCCTCGTCTTGTACGTCAGGTTTTTTTTATTATTAGTAGTTTATCCCTTGTTAATTAGCCAAGTTAATGAATGTTTTTAACTATTCCATTTGTTATTAATTTCTCTTGACAAGAATCAGTTTTACTCTCACTGTGACTGAACTCGGATGAATAAGAATTGCTCTACACGTCTACTCATTCATCAACATCTAATATGGATATAAAACTGATGCAGATCGGAAGCGTATAAAAATATTATAAATTTTTGAAGCGGGTAGAATTGTTGAAAAGTAACCGGTAGAGTGGGTAGAAATCGATAGAGATTAGTTGATCTTCAAAGAGATATCCTAAAATCTACGGGGTTATCTAGACTTCGTTAGTATTATAGATATGAGATTAGTATTCAGACTTCGGGGTAAACCCAACTATGAATAAAAATCAAAATCAAAATCAAAATCGATAAACTCAACAAGTTTAATGAAAATAAAATAATTTTAATTAATCAAAAACTCTCCTAATTTTTGTTTTTGGAGCTCCTTATATAGATAACTCCTACTAAACAAATCCTAAACTTATCAAAAACCTATATACGTGTTTCCCAAGGTATCTACTACCTTTAGGAAACTTTCCTAACTTATTAAATTCTTAAAATAAACTTCTAGACTCTTCTAAAATTACCCTAAATAATAAATCCGAAAATTAATTATTTTTCTACTAAAAATAACATTAATAAAATATAAATAATAATAATAAAATAATGTATTTATTTTCTATAAATCTCCCTCCATCATTCTACCGGTGTTGGAGAAGATTCGTCCTCGAATCTTGCCGGTACCATGTTCTGCATGTGTAACTCATTGTGACAATCTTCATACACATAAATTGATGTTGTAAAAAAATAATTTATGCACCGTATAGAAGCATGAGGTATGATGGAATCCCAAAACGGATCTTCATAAGTTGATTCAACAAATTCTCTCTTGTTAGGGTAGATATGAGAGACCATTGTGTATCACAATAATCAACAACTAGCCTACTCTTGGACAAAGACAACTCATCAACATCAGGAATTTCTAAATTATTAAGTTTATCAGGATTAGATGATTCACCATGAAACTCCATTAAATCATGTAAAACTTCTTGGGACCGTTTTCCTTTGTCAGAAACAGGATGTTCTTCGCCTTTTTGAGAAGAAAATTTCATATCCTCCTCATCATCGGGATATTTATCAAAGATCGGAGTTGTATATCTCTCAACAATAACTTGATTTTTTGCATCATTGTCATGATGGAAAAACAAGTCTTCAACGTCGTTATCTGCACTATTATTTTCTTCTATAAGCGAGAATGGTTTAGATCAAGATTTTAGTAACTTCTTCAAATAACATTCTATCACTTCTAGAATCTCCTTCTTTGATTTGATCAGATATTCACATCTTCTCGGATCTCTTCTTGGGTAACAACTCATTAACTCTGAATACTCGTCTTAGTAACATTTTATTAACCCTAGAATCAAACTTTGCTCTGGTAACCAACTGATGCAGATCGGAAGCATGTGAAAATATTATAAATTCTTGCAGCGGAGTAGAATCGTTGGAAAGTAACCGGTAGAATGGGTAGAAATTGATAGAAATTAGTTGATCTTCAAAGAGATGTCCTAAAATATACAGGGTTATCTAGACTTCGTTAATTCACTATGAATAACGACTATAGATATGAGATTAGTATTCAGACTTCGGGGTAAACCCAACTATGAATAAAATTCAAAATCAATAAACTCAACAAGTTTAATGAAAATAAAATAATTTTAATTAATCAAAAACTCCTTTAATTTTCGTTTTTGGAGTTCCTTGTATAGATAACTCCTACTAAACAAACCCCAAACTTATCAAAAACCTATAAACTTGTTTCCTAGGGTATCTACTACCTTTAGGCGACTTTGCTAACTTATTAAAACTCTTAAAATAAACTTCTAGACTCTTCTAAAATTACCCTAAATAATAAATCCAAAAATTAATTATTTTTCTACTAAAAATAATAATAATAAAATAATTGATTTATTTTCCATAAATCTTCCTCCATCAGAAATGCACTGCCAATTGAAAACCTAAAATTCCGAACAAACCTGATTCGACTTTTAGTATTTTGAGCTCGTCTTATAACTAGATTGCTACAAAGGGACGGCCGTATAAATACGGCTTAAATTTATGTGGTTGGTGTACGGAAAGATAATCTTCCTCCATACGAAGATGATGATGTGAAGACACATAATTCTATTTTCAGATGGTTATATACTCTTTTGTATATGTCTAGTTTGATTTTCTATTTTAATAGGATTTGCTAAAATAGAAACACCTTAATTTGATGCTCTGATTAATATAAAAGTTAGATATCTCACCACGTTTTGTATATATTGTTGGCAGTATAAATAATCGTTGTGGTATAAGAAAAGATATCCTAATAGGTAGTATAAAATAACTTATATTTTTAACCAAATATCTAACTTTTATATTTCTGCTATTTTCTTCATTAGTCGAATGATTGAAGGATTTTTTTGCGTCCCTTTTTAGATAACGCAGAAAGTAATTTCCTTAATTATTACACCACGGAATCTTTTGGTATATAGTTTGGCTTGAATTTCGAGAAAAAATATATGCGTCATATAAATGCTACGACAAGCAATAAGGATAGTGAAAAATTTTTACGTCCTTATATGCTTCTGTGAGCTTTACGGTATGCACAATATATGCGCCTCTTATATCAACGAGCTTTAGGAAGTTATTGTATCATAAGCATTTTGTATATTTTGTGAAAGAAACAACGGTGATCGCGTATTTAAACTGTACCTCGGATACATACAAAGTTGATTGATATTGAATGTTGTGTATCTTTAAATGATATTTAGATTTAATATTGCAGTCTTGTCGTCGCCTAACCTATCGTTGGAAATCATAATCATGGTGAATTAAATTTGCATTACTACCTAAGAACAAGGGCTATGGGATAGAGGGTTTGAACACTCTATCCCTTTCAAAATGAATGAATGACTAGGCGAAGGAGTGTTTTTGGCACTATGGGTTTAGTGAAGTAAAAAGACTAGACGGTTGAAGTTTTTCGGTCTAGTGTAAAAAAAAAGATCTTGGACGGGGAAAGATCTCCCGTTTGGGAGTTCATCTAGTTTTTTTATTATTAATAACCTAGGTAGGACCCGCGTTTTAAGAGTTTAATATTGAATTAAATACCCGGAATGTTGAAGTTTACCTCTAGTGATTTTTTTTACCCAGACGGCTGAAGCTCACCCGTCTAGTGAAGACTGGCGACTACTCCTTCGATTGAAGGAGTGTATGAAATACTTTGGGCGAATGAGGTTTTTTCCTCTACCCATAGTGGGATCTAATTTAATCAATTGAGGTCAAACTCCTTCACTTGAACGAGAACACTCTACCCATATCCCTTGTTCTAAGCAAATAAGTCTATTTTTGACATATTAATCGACCTGACAAATGAGGAAGATTCAATTGTGGTAGCATAATTGGATATGTGAACCACAGTAGTTTTCAGTCTTAAGAGCCCGATAGACACCGTACCATTAAAATTGGAGAAATACGTAACGGTAGCGTAATGATTGGTTAAATAACCATCTTCGAGTTCGGTCGATCTCTGCTATCGTTGTGACAAAAAAGACACGGGACGTGCACCTGAAGTATCGTCCATTATTGTTAATCTCTATAAGTCGTCTTGGCAGCACAAAAATATATATTTGGATAGTATATGTCTATGTTCATAAAATTTATTTTACAGTTTATTGTGGATTTTACTTGGCAATGTAAATTCTTAATTTTATTCCAGCTGGACGGTAAACGAGAGAGAAAACCTTATCAGTTATCTTTCCTGGGTTGCGTGTTATTGTTGTTTTCGACACCCATTTGCTACCTTAATGGGTAGAGTAAACAGAACATGAAGTTCTGTTGATGAGATATTTCCTTCTAAATCAGGGGGAGATTCGTTGACGATATTAGTTAACTCCGATTATGTTTCATTTAAATTCTCATACCAATAACTACCTACTGTATTGGAGATTACTTTGTAAAAAGATTTAACAAGAGTACGTGTGCTTGATTTGGCACAAATTAAAGTCCTTGCAAGGCAATCCATGGAATCGCAGTGATATTTTGTCTGAAAACATGCTTACAAACATAGACAAAAACCTCTTATACAAGGTATGTCAATCTAATCAGATAACGTTCATATTCTCTTTGAGCTATGAGTTGATATCTCCTGACGTGGAACATATTCATAAAAGTTACGTTGATATCCCATGAAGAGGAATATCTACATATTGAAATTTGGTACCAATGGATTAGAATATCCGGTACTCTAGAGAATGATATAAGATCGTTATTAACTGATTATAAATTGGTTGTCGAAAACCTGTTATAGAGGTATACCAATCTAATCAGATAACGTCCATATTCTCATTAAGCTATGAGTTGATATCTCCTGACGAAGAGCTTATCCATAAAAATTGTGTTGATATCTGGACGAGAATATATGCATATTGGAATTTGGTACCAATGGATTAGAATATCCTCGTACTCTAGAGAATGATGAAAGATCATTATTAACTGATTATAAATTGGTTGTCGATAGTATTCAGAATAGCTACTGAAATCATTGTGGATAAATATTCCCCTTTGCAACGGAATTATCGAAAAAATTATATGATTGGTAACTGTGGAATCCAGTCCATATTTAATCGTTCTCTCACTTGTATCTGCTTACAGAACTTCAGTCCTAACATCCACAAGCTTTATTTCGAAATTCGATACTTATAAGAAAGCCTGGTGAGATAATTAAGGTCTTTTGATGTATAGCGCCACCCTTGACAAAGAGTTTCCACAGCTACTTAATCAGGTTGATTGAAGTATACATTCTTGCAGTCTTAGATAACTCGACATATTATCTGAGTGATAGTTGTTTATTTATACTGGTATAGATTTTGAATGAAACTCTTATTTTTTAGTTATTGATGTTGTATCATTTCTGCAATGCTATGCACATTGATCGTAAGTATTTTATTTTTCATTTGCACTCATTGAATGGTTTAGTTGAATCATTCATAAATTATTTTGAACTTATTACTCATAAAACCATTATCGTGTTTCTGCTTGGGGACATGTTGCATTATAAATGCTCCATTGCGGTTGCTACTACAACGTGATTTGCAAATTTGATAATAAAATGTTATCGTTTTAAAAACGACGTGAAGTACCATGGTTTGCACAAAGGTAAAACATGATGTTTCTTATTTTGATGTTTGCGCCAATCAATGATGCGCAGAAAACTTAACATCTACAAAAATTGTAAATCAAGTTGCTCCCTTTATAAGCTATGAATGTAGTAGCAAGTGTGTCATTTGGAACACACTCAAGCGGGATTGATTGATCGATTCAAAATATTTACTTTTCTTTAGAAGAAAGTACCAATCGTGATCATTGAAAGATGGTGCTCTCGGAGAGACTATCAAGGAAGATCTGATTTATATGAGTATAGTTCTCCTGATGGGAAAACTTCTTCGCAAAGACAGAACCTCAAAATGAGCATGTGCAATGGAAAAATATGTGATCGCAATACGCCGATTGTTAGTGACAGTTCAAAGTATCAATTAATGATGCCATAGATGGTGGTGGTGTTAAACTATAATTTATAAGGGAATTTCATCAAAGGAATGATTGGTTAAACAGTAAATGAGAGATTCAAGCAGAATAATTGTTTTTTCACAAAAACGCATAGTTTTGGAACTGTATCTCGAACGCTCTATAATGTGAGCTACTTTTCACCGCAGGTGGGTGTTTACAGTCCCAACATCCAATAATATAAGGCATATTGGCTACATGTGGGTGTTACGCATAGTGAGCAAAGTGAAGTCAACTAATGGCATAAAGTGTTTCACATAAACTTGAGATTGTTCACAAAGAAACACATATTCCCGCAAGTACTTTTTTGGTTCCATTAAGTATGGTAGTCCTTAAGAGACTCGACGTCCATCTAATGGATGTAGTTATTACGTATCTTTATGGAAGACTGAATAAAAACACTTCCTGAAAATCCATGAATTTTTTCAACTATCAACAGAATCACCTTATCATATGTATTTGCTAAAATTTATCGAGCCTTGTATGGTTTAAAATGATTTGAACTAATATGGTCAATCATCTAAGTGAATGCTTATTGAACCAGGGATATGCAAACCATCTTACATTCCCAAGTGATAGACACAATTTTGTGTCTGATTTGATCTCATATTTTCCCAATTTTTGTATTAATATTGTTCTTTTGTAGGCATTTTTGTGAGTTAGCAATTGTGGAGGATGGGATTAAAAAGTGCTTAAATCACCCAAAAAATGATAAAGGCACCCTCATTTTGGTTATGGGCACCCCTCATAATTGATAAAGGCACCCATGCCATGGATAAGGGCACCTCCTTATTTGAATTCAAAAGATACTTCTTGGCGGGAACTTAATTCTCTCATCTGACTGAATTTGTTCAAGTGATATTTTGGGGAAGTTTCAAATATACTCTTGTACACGCAATCAAGACCAAATCAGAAGCAACTGTTCTCCGTAATATATCATGGAATATTTTCTCACGTTGAAAAACAAGACCAAATATTCGAGAGTTAGGAAAAAAATATTGTTGGATACGGGAAGAATATTCTCGTCTTTGATTGCGTCTCAACAAAGATTGGAAACAACAACAAGGATTGGAAGATAATCTATTATCCCAAGAAACAAAATCAAGACTCGTGATCAAGTCTTTATCACCGGTAGATGATTCTCATCAAAGAAAATATTTTTGAGATTAAAAGAGAAGATTTGACGAGATTTGGGAAGATTTGAGAAGGATTCAATGTTCTAGTATAAATAGGGGTTAATCAGAGTCTATAGGGGGGATGGCTCTGGCCAGAATCGAAGAAATCAAAAAATCAGAAAA
>JAJJMC010001074.1:2197607-2254339 GCA_023531435.1 Papaver californicum
GGGGGATGGCTCTGGCCAGAATCGAAGAAATCAAAAAATCAGAAAATTTGTTCATGATCGTGATGAAGAAGATGAAGAAAATCGTTGCTAAAAGGTTGAAATTTTTGTGGCCAAAAAGTTGAAGATTTTGTTGCTAAAGCTTTTAACTTTGCAACGTTTATCTTCAATTTGCAACGTTTATCTTCAATAAAACATCTTTTCCTCTGTAACAGTGAGTCCGCAACGCCTAACAAACGTTGCGAATTTCATGTTTTCATTACTTTCACTCTTTTTTCATCATTTGTAAACACTTTGAGCCATGAATCATTATTTTTAGCAAGTGAATAATATGAGGAGATAAACCCCTTTGCTGAGGCGACGGAGGAAGCCATTGTTCCAAGAAAAATGGTATAATTCTATTTTAATTGATTTTTGCAATTTCTTTTATGATTATTTGCTTTGATTAAAAATTGATTTAAGGATTTTTATTAAGCAGTTGTGGTTTCTTTTGATAGAGCATGCTTAGCCTAGGGTTTTTGATGTTCTATACTTTCGATTTACAATTGTTACTTTGAAAATCTACTTTTGCAACATATTAGAATCACTTTAAACGTAAAGAATTGTATGAACATTGATTAGATTGAATCATTTTAATTGGTTAATGGTGAAATCCATAACCTCAGTATTTGTGAATATTAATTTCAACTTTTGTGTATAGTTTCTAGTTTAAAATTAGTTTATTAAATCGAAAATCAATCTTCACAAGTTCGAGAGTTTGAAACCCATTTTTACCACTATATTAAAACACATCACCATTAAAAATGCATTTTCTAGACTTGATGTATACAACATCAATTTAATTGGAACTCCTAAATAGCATTCAAAAGAATAAAAATGTTTAAAGCAGAAGGCCGAGACAAAATCTTAGTAAAAGAACATTGCAGCTATCAGTCCATTAATTTCATCAATCTTTAAGGTTTAAACATGCTTAAATGGAAAATATGGCACGATTATAGTTATGGGATCTCTTAATTTAAAATTGATTGATTTACAATTCAAAAAAGGGAATGTATCACTCTGTGGTTGGTTTATGTCACACCAAAGATGTCTAGCTGATACAATAGCTCTAATATGTTATAATAACTTATATTAATTTTGTCGTAAACATGTAAGTCTGGTTATATCCAGCACCAGTATCGAGACATTGGTCCATAGAAAAGTCTTTCATCTACGTGGTACCTTGGTGTTTGATCTTTTTCATAAACGATCAGAGAATATCTCCCATAGAGAAAAGCTAATCAAATTGTTCGAGTTTTGATTTCTCAACAGGTTTGCTAAAGAAGCTAAATATTCTCCTTCCTAGTAGTCTGGTAATAGAGGATAATTGTTCTTCCTTTGAGCGATTACGATTTCTCAGATAATGCTAGTGAAAAATAAAAAGCCGGCACAACCAGATTATTAAGAAATTGCACAAGAGAAAAATTAGACCATATTTCTCAAGTAAAGGAAGTCAATGAAAACGTTAAAAGATGGTTCATGATCTTTATGCACTATTATCGAGCACAATGATCAACTGAGAAGGCTACTCATCATGGTGAGTAAATCCATGGAAGACTATGGATATTGCACAATTTGGAATTTTACGTTTGTGGTCTTTTTCCTTAGTCAAGGTTTTTTCACTCTGGGTTTTCCTTGTAGAGATTTTAATATGTGAGGCATGCGATTATAGTGATATGCACAGTTTGAAATGTTGTAATCTTTTTCCTTTTTCCTAGTTTTTGTCCCTATGGGTTTTGACGTATAAGGTTTTAACGAGGCAACATCTACATGTCCAACACTGTTCTGAGCATTCAATTTTCACACATTCAGGTTTTGTTCTTATGGGTTTTTCTGATGGAGTTTTTAATAATATAACATCTTAGAAATGGTCATCATCTAAAAAGATGCATATCCATAAAGTTTCTTGAGATGCTATTATCGAATAATCATCGATATAATTTCGTTTAAGTTTTTACCACAAGTAGTTTTTCTTGACAAGATTTTAAAAAAGCAAATGAGCAGCGTTGTTAATATCTTTATGAGATTCTAGTGCTCGGATTTTGTGCCAAGTGGTTTTCCTGACTTAATTTTACTAGGGAAATGTCTTTACAACCAACATCGTTCTTAAGATTGAAGTCTTGTGCTACTTTCTTTTATCCAGTTTTTGTACCATCAGATTTTTCTGAGGAAGGTTTTTGACAAGGCAACTATAACCGGGAAACCTCATCACCAGAAGCATCGAGTATCTACTTCATTCTTAGAGCATACAAAATATTCCTCCGAAGAAACATTTTATATGGTGGTCATCTAAGGGGGAGTGCCATATAAAGAAGGTTTAGTTTTATGTGGTTGTCCCACCATCAACCCATGTAAGTGAAGATAACTTCCTCCTTGGAAAGACACGATCAGGGATATATATGGTTGTAGATAAACATTATATCAGCGTACCATTATGTGGTGCCATTAGAATAGGCATATGGCATTTAATGGTAATTAACTAGCATGCAACCTAGGGTGTAAATGCTTAGTCGGATGTACACAAACTTACATTTACAACAATGAAAAGTTCTTATTTTTCTCTTCTGTCTTTTGAGCGATGCGAGTTAATAGTACGAATATTTAGTAATTATATTAGTCGATGTAGTAGGTGTTTGATAAAGTAATTACAACATGGACTATATTTTGTTATTCATGGGTGTTTCAGGGTGAAAACAAATGTACTGCAAAAGAGTACTTCCAGGTAGGTTCGAGAGATCAAAATTGAACATGACGAGCCTAAACCAAGAAATGGCCGTTCAAGTCCTGCTTCGGTTACAAAGGTGGAGATGATGGGTTGACTTTAGGGGAGGGAAGCAAAGAATATTGAAAAATCACTATGTGATTGGAAATGGTAGTGTGTAGTTTTAAGAATGGGTTATCTCTGGGATAAATTGCTAATTTTGTCTCTTAATTCCTTGTTCGAATAGATAAGGCAATCTATTTATAGTTGGGTAGGAAACACACTGATTTCTCATAAGTGGTGGAAGTTACAAAAGAAGTGGAGAAATAACGATTGTGGAGATTATAGTGGATTCATATCCGAAAAATAGGGAGGACTTGTATGACCACTAATCCTCGTCCTATCAACTGCTCTGAAACTGTCCCACTACTTATTAAATTTTTGTTCATGGATTGTTACCACAACGCATGATCGCCGTAGACCGTCAGACCATTACCCAATGAAAATCCCCCCATGTGTTGTATTTAATATCTCGTGGAAAAAGTTGAGTCATGGACCACTTTTATTTTGATTAGGTCAAGTCAATAACTTGCTAAGTTAGTGGAGGAAGTTGCGCATCTGATAGACACATTTTTGTGTCTAAATTATGCTCGATTATCTATTTTGATAGTGTTCGATTTTGTGCTTATTATGAGTTTTTATGTCTTTGTAGGTATTTTTGAGAAATAAAAATCTGTGAAAAAATTGGCTCAAAAAGTTGTCAAAGGCACCCAGAAAAATTGCTAAAGGCCCCTATGAAAAATTGATAAAAGGCACCCACTGGTTGGATTACGGGCACCCCTTCTTCATGATTTAAAAACTGAAAATAGCGGGAAATGTTGTTCACGTGAGAGAAGGCTTCTGGATTAGTTGGCAATCGAAGTTTATGGGACAAAAATGTGTTCTTGGTATCTCAAACTGAAGAAACAAAGAAAAATAAGATTAAACACGTCAAACAGAGTGATTCATGCCGTGAAAATTGCTGGAAGAATCGATTCATAGTCGGAAAAGGGAGTTTGTCCCTGAATCGAATTAACAAGTAACTGGAGTTGGTTTGGGATGGATATTTGCATCCTTATCGATTAAGGATAGTGTATAAGTGTTCCCCAAGCCTATAAATATCAAGAGGATCGAAGAAAAAAAGGAGGCACAAACGTGAAGAAAAATTCCGGAAGAGAGAGAAAATTCTGCTGGTGGAAGAACACGAAGAACATAAGGCTCCTGAGAATTGTCGTTGAACCCGTTGCTTATTCTTTCATATTTCTGAAGCGTCCAGGGTCCGTACTTTATTTCTGTTCTCTTCAGCCACATAAAGAACACATCTGTAACGCTTATATCTGTATCAAATCTTCTGTGTTACTTTTATTTCTTCATTGTAAACACTTTTTGAGCTATGAAAAATTATTTTGAGAGTGTTTTCAACATGATGAGCTAATCACCATCACTAGGGCGACGAAGGAAGCTATTTTTCCAATAATAAAGTGGTAATTCTTATTTTATTACTTTTATGCAATTCTTTTATTATTATTTGCTTTGAATTAAATTTGGAAAAAAATGGTTTTTATCAATTAGTTGTGTTTTCTTTTGATGGGCCATGCTGAGTTTAGAGCTTTTGATGTCTCATGATTTCGATTTACAACTATTATTTTGAAAATTTAACTTTGGCAATATTTTGAATAAATTGAATATATGAGTTGCAAGATTATATCACTTGAAAAATTGGCTAGTGGTGGAATCCTTAGTCTCTGTCTTTCCCATAATTTGAAATCAAATTTACTTTAATCTTTTTTATTTCTAGTTTTAGAAATTAGGTTTAAAAATCAAATCTTTACAAGTCTGAGTATCGAATCTTTTACCATTATTTTAAAATTACATCAGCATCTCACTAAATTGATAATTAGACTGATCAGTGTCTAGTCTAGTAAGTTTAATTAATCATCTACTAGCTTAGGAGTAACATGGTGTAACAATGGCAAGGTATTAGCTCAGATGTGACATGGCATAAGTTTGGAAGTGTTCAAAGCCAAGATTATGCATAAGTTCCCCAAGAACCAATCGTGGCACACTCAGGAATCCGGGCAATGAAAAGACTTGGCAAGAACTCGTATAGGGCTGGCGCTGGCATTAGGCCAGTGCCAAAGTAGAGACGCGTCCCTAGAGGCGCGTCTGAAGACGTGTGCGCTAGATCAGGCTAGCACCGAGAAGATGGGCTAGTGCTGGCCTAATGCCAGCGCTAGGGAATAACGCATCCTTGGGGACGCGTCTGAATGTAAAGCTAGCGTTGGCCTAATACGCTAGGGAATGATGCGTCTTTGGGAAGCGTATAAATTTTGAGGCCGGTGATGGCCTAATGCGCTAGGGCATGATGGGTCTCTGGGAAGCATATGACGCGTCCTTGGGGACGCGTCTGAGTTTTGAGGCTTGCGCTGGCACTAGGCCAATTCCATTCATGTGCGATGCGTCTTTGAGGACGTTGCACATTTTCAAGTGATGTGTCTAATAGGGACGACACATAAATTGTGACGCATTCTTAAGTAAAATACTAGAATGACTCTGCAAGTCGGGTATTAAACTAGAATGCGTCTTTGAAGATCAGCATTAGCTATTTTTGGAATAGATAGATGTTATCTGAACATTAATGCGCATTTGAAACGAGTTCAAGGAATTCAGTTATGGAATGATACGATTTGAGACTGGTTCAATATGGTATAAGTATTGTAAATATTAGAGAGATTACAGGATCAGTATAGAACGCATGTAGCTATTTGTAGAGACTTTGTTCTTAATTCTTCTTCGGAATAAATAGAAATACAACATTTCATGTTTTAATACGAAGCCAGAAATATGCGCGGATATTTCTATACTTCTGCTGCTAGGCATATGGAGATTTTGCAATTCTAGTCCTTGTCAAAAACCCACCATCTATAATGGGACTTATAAAGTAGTTATTACAAGACTATGTTAAGGATAAGAGGAAACTACTCTTCTCAGATAAAAACCTTTAATTCCCTAGATTATTATAAGGGGCACTATATTTTTTATTCACTAGACTAAAAGTTAAATTTTATTACAAAACTAGTTTAAGAGTAAAGGGAAGGTTTTTTTTGCTGGCTAGTCCAAAAAACCGGGACCGTGTTAACCATAAGTCCAGCCGGGAAAACCCGTTTAACCATAAGTCCAAAAACCATTTGAAAACTCCCAATTACTATTCAACCCATCACATGTAACCAACCCACGTCCTCCACCTCCTACACTACTCGCATTCTAAACGTAATTTTAGTTTCATCTACTCCACCAATATTACTCGACTTCATTACTTCACTAAGACCTTAAAATCTAGAGCAAAATCAAAATCAGGAAACACCTGAAACAAACAACAAAAACAGAGACAAAAAAACGAAAATCGAAATTTGTAATAGCAGGATTTGATTTCTTTCAACATTATACAACTCAAACCTAAGCTATTGTCAGCATTATACTACTGCAAATTTTCCATCTAAAATGGGTACAAAGAGAAAAATCAACAAAAGTATAAAAGAAACATTGATTGAAAAACACGATACTCCTCAATCTCCACCACCGAAGAAGAACAAGAAAGCTTTTACAGTAGATTATATACCAATAAAATCAAGAAAGAAGAAGAACAATGAAGTTGTTGATTCTCCAACAAGATCAAAAAGAATGAAACAAACTGCTGTTGATTCTCCGGCAAAATCAAAAAAGAAGAAGAACAATGAAGTTGTTGATTCTCCAACAACATCGGAAGAAAATGAAACACCTGTTGTAGATTCTCCATCTACAAAGAAGAAGAAAGCTCTTGTTGTTCGTTCTCCATCTACATCACAGAAGAAGAAGAATGGTGTTGTTGTTTCTGGCAAAAACGGTAGATATCATTGGTACATATCAATATTTAACATACTATGTTCATGTTATAGGAGTTATATATAGCATACAACATGGGTATATATCAATATTTTTTTTTCATGTTATAGCACATAGATCTAGCATGCAACATAGGGTAAATATTGATATGTACTTGGTTTTTAGTATATACTGATCAGTACATATCAGTATATGCTTAGTTTCATGTTATAGCGTCTAGACATTGATTGCAGGATAAGTATATATTGACATGTACTTTGTTCTAGATATTGAATTGGATCAGTACATATCAATATATACTTTGTTCATGCTATAGATATAAAGCATAGTATATTGTTCTATATTATAGCATCTAGATCTTGCATACAGGATAAGTATATATTGATATGTACTTTGTTCTAATCTTGAATTGGATCAGTACATATCAATGTATACTTTGTTCATGATATAGCAGATACATATCAACATATCAAAAAATACATACTTTGTTCTATATTATAGTACATATTGATATATTGTAGGGATATTGACAGTGTGTTCATTATGCAGGTTGTGTGAAGAAAACCACAAAGAAGACAAAAGCACCTGCACCTGCTAGGAAGATATATAGAAGTGGTTTCATGGGGATTTTCTCACTTGTTAAAGCAATCAAGGCAGAAAAGCTTGAATTGAGTGAAACTCAGTTGCGGATAATCAGTGAGCAATCATATGGGAACCTTTTTCTGATGCTCTGGTACACAAATATGGGTGCATGAAGAATGAAACTGTTGTGACCAATCTTATAAAGTGTTATAAGAGAAGTAAAGTTGTTGATGAGCTCACATTTGAGTTCAAAAGGCATGGAGTTTCACATATTCTGACATCCACTCCTGAAGAAATAGGTGTTATCTTTGGAATGCCAAGATCAGGAAAAAGACAACATGAAGATATAATGATGACATCAGGGGGTGGATATAGAAACATTGCTTTCTTCCAGAGGTTTGGTGATGTACAAAAGACAAAAAAGGTAAATAGAGTGAGGATATAGGAAGAAGTCTTGAAACTTCTAAGAAAAAAGCCAGCAACTAAGAAGAAAGTTGAAGAAAAGAAAAGTGATGAAGAAGCTGAAGAAATTGGGAGTGATGAAGAAAATGAAGAATAAAAAAGTGAAGAAGGAAGTGAAGAAGGGATTGAGGAAAAAATTCAAGAAGTCAGAGATGTTGAAGACCTTGTAAGGCTTATATGCATGTTCATGTGTATCACTTTGTTTTTCACAACAAAAGATGCACATGCCTTGACTGAAAAGTACATTGGTCTTGTGGAGGATCTCGAAGCTTCAAAGAATGTGTCATGGCCAGATTTGATACATTCTTACCTAGAAAAGTCACTAAATGACAATGTAAACGCAGTCGAGAATACTACAGGGTGTCTGAACTATTTGTTGGTAAGAATACGTACTAAAAATATTTTTAGTAGTTTACTAAATGAGAATCATGATTTACTTTTAACTTTGTTTTGGTGATTTTTTTTTTCCAAAACAGATTTGGTATGCAGAGCATACATATTTGCTGGAACCGGAGGAAATAAAGACGATTCCAGAAAAAATATTTGTTCCGAGAGATGTCAAATGGAATCTGTCAAAGTTATGTGCTGAACTCCAAAAAGACATTGATACAACTGAATATGAGGTAAGAAAAATATGTACTTATTTACTACATTTATGATGTTGTGTTATCCTACAGTATATAATGATATGTATTGAATGTTTGATGTTTTTTATCCTACAATATATTCATATAGTACATATTTCTGAGTACATATTTTGTTGTTTCGGTACAGTTCAATGAAAATTTCAAGGTTCAATACACCAATGAAGAAAAGGAAATTCTGAATAGAATCACAAGAAGAGTTGCAGAAAAGAAGAGTGAAGATGAAAAGGAAGAAGATAAAGAAGAAACAGCAGGGAATGAAGTGGAAGAAGATAACTGGAAAGGAAGATATGAAGAATTGAGAAAGACAATCTTTGAGAAATGGGGTGAAGAAAACACCATGCAGCATGAGGATGGACCGCTTGATGCGTCAAAGCTTCTGCAAATGTTGAATGACATATACATGAAAGCTTGTCCCATGCAACCTGAAATTGAAGAAGAGTTTCGAGAATCAATTGATGGGAGTCCCACTCATTTAGGCACTGACCCAACAGGAAAATTCTCATCTCCTACTACTCCAACAGATCCTCTTTGTGAAAACATAATAGAAGGTGAAGTAGTTTTAGGAGAAGAGGTGCCAACTGTTCAGATTCCAACAGAAGATGAACAAAATGATGTGAGTGACACAACCTTCAAAAGGGTACCATTTAATGTTGCATTGTCAACACCACCTTTAGTGCACAAGTTCTGTGGTGTTGATGTTGATGTTATTAAAACATGGGTTAAATATGACCTAGATAAAGAGGTCAAACAGATGCAGGAGAAAAGAAACTCACAGGTAAGTAATGCTGGCTAGTTTCTCTCTTTATTACAAATGTGTTTATCAATAGAACTGTAAATATCAATATGTACTTGATTACAATTGTGTTTTATTATTGTCATATAACTGTAAATATCAATATGTACTTGATTACAGATGTGTTTTATTATTGTCATATAAATGTACATATCATTATGTATTTAACTATCATGAATAAAACTCAATGGTTACAGGATGATTTAGCTGGACTTCAACAAGAAGCAATGAAGAAGGTGGTTCAAGCTATAAAACAGAGTCTTGAAACGATTAAAGGGATGTCGCAGAACCCAGATGAAAAAGGCGTTCAAACCCTGGTCGACAATTTCGCCGACATGAAAATCCCTTTATTTACTGAGATGGCTAAGATGGAAGACATAAAAAAGTTTACATTCGAAGAATTTTTGGACTTAGCCATTTCCAGCAGGGATGTTTATGATGAAGAATATGCATCTCTCAGCCAAGACAATGGTAGTGTTTCAAGCCATACTCTGTTTGGGATTGGCATTCGAAAATATTCTGATAATTTATTTGGAAATGATTTGCGACGTGTAGAAGTTCGACAAGCTACAGCTGAGGCAAACCAAATTACATCAGAGAAGAATGCGATTCAAGTAACACCTGAGCAGGAAAGTGACAAGGACGTATATCTTCTACTTGTGGTAATTTACCGTTCTTGTCATTGTTTTAAAAAATATGATTCAAATATAGTACTGAAAATCTGGATTCAAAAATGCAGGAACATGAAGTTACAAAAACACAAACGTCAAGCGACGTGCCCCTAGCAACCAAACTTTCCAAGATGACTGCTGCCAAAGCAAAAGAAAAACCAAAGGTTCTTGCAAAGAAGACAGTCAAACCTAGAGAAGAAGTTAGCAGGCGGGTAACTCGTGCAAATCCTGGAAAGAAGACAGATCCATTATTTGATAGTGGAAGTATGTTTTCTGAAAAGAAGAAGCCAAAAACTGATAAGAGAAAAAAGACGATAAAGACAGGAAAAGCCAACAAAGCTCGGAAAGCTCAGAAACCAAGAATGAAGTTCATGGATCTTCACAAGTCAACACTCTACGAGAATATGACAGAAGAAAAAATAGAGATTCTACTTCCATACTTTGAGAAAGGAAATAGAATGTAAGTACTTTCTACCCTTCATTTTACTTTTTAAATCAAATAAGTTTTGCATTACATATCAAAAAAACTTACTTCAATATGTGTTTTTTTTATAAATGTGCAGCTCGGTTGCTTGGAGAGTAGAGAATGGAGGTCGTATCTGCGTCAGCGGGGCTATAATGGAAGATTTGATCTTCAACAGAGCATTAGAGCAAGATCTTCTCAACTATGCTCAATATAAGCTTCAACTGGCGTCTGAAGACGACCAAGAAAATACTGAGGAAGAAAGAAAATACTTTAAGGTGTTGCACCTGGATCCAGCTGCTTGGGTATGTGTTGTTTTCTTCTTTTATACTTTTGAACATTGGTTATGAAAAAAGTATACATTGATATATACTTTTTATGAAATAACCTATCAAACGTTTCAAATTTTCAGTATCATGTCGAAAAGACAGACTATTTAAAGGGGGTAGAAGTGACTGTTGTCATCATGCCAATCTTGAAAATAAGCAATGACATAGAAAAGATCCTTGTACCAATGTGACATGGCAACAAGCATTGGACCTTGCTGGAATTTGAGTTTGAAACAGAGAAATTCATACATTAAAACTCATTTGTGGCATTAAGGGACCATTGCTATGAAAATGCCAAGAAAATGTATGAATACCTGTTCAACCCTATCAATCAGTTCTTGGATGAGCATAAAAGAATGATGGTGAGCACCGTACGGTTAACAGACTATGGATGTCCACAACAAGGAATCTGGCCAGACTATCTTCTGTATGTGATGCATTTTATAAAGAGGAGATCAAATATTGATCGTGATGGGAAAAGTTTGGGAGATGACGAACAACTGATGAAGAAGATTCATATGAAAACAATCAAGTTAGCATGCAGGTTGTTGACAACCACTCATCTTGAAATCAGTTGGGAACCCTCCCAATGAAAATACATGTTTAACTGCAGAGTAATTCAGATATGTTTGTAGCTCTTGGTCTGAGGAGTTAAGTTGGTACATTTTGGTTTTTGCTGGGCAAGGTTTTGTGGATAGTCCTTCTACGCAGTATGTACTTCAATAACTTTCTTATTGTTTTTACTTATTGAGCTTGGTTTCTACCTATTCAACTTGGTTTTTAGTTATTATGTTTATATATATATATATATATATGTGTGATGATCTTTATTAGCATTGTTAGGTTTCTATTTAATTTTAGAGTTATATAGAAAGGCAGAACATATTGATATGTGCTAGGAAGTACATATTGATATGTACTTTGTTCTGAAACTCTGAACCAATAGATTCATAATCTAAAACAAGTACATATTGACATGTACTTTGAAGTACTTATTGATATGAATTTAAAAAATTACTTTGTTTTTATGTATTTTTTTTGTGTTTTTATAACAACTACAAGATTACTAAAATAAAACAAAAATGTATTGGGAATAAAAATCATTAATAACTCTAAAATTAAATAAATATGTATTACTAAACATAATTGTTCAGAGTCTTAAGATGGAATGACATTCAACCAATTGTTCATACATTCTTTTAAGATGGAGGAAAATATAAGATTTATATCATGAAAATCACATTCTGTCATTAAGAACGTAATTCAGTTGGCACACAAACAAGTTCTGAAAAAAAGAAACCTAAAAAAATCTGACAAGTATCTTCTAAAAGAATTTAAATCCAAAATGTACGAAAAAAACTGTAATGAAATTAATTCTCATTCGTATATTGGTACTGACGGATAACATTGCATGTAGCCTTGTTGTGATGAGATTTCAATTTACAATTTGAACATGTAACAAGATTTTTGCTCCTCTCCCATGCACTCTTGATGCGGTTCTTTTTTCTTCTTCCTGGAGGAGCCCTAACTACTATTGGTGGCAGAATAGTATCTTTTGCGGTATACTCATCAGGCCTGTGGTATATTGAAAAACATAAATAAGAAAAAACTACTATAATTGTGCAGTTTTTGTTGATATGTGTTACACTAAATATCAATATGTATTATGCTAGTTCTAGTTTATGGTTTATATGTACTGCTTAAAACCATTCTCATGTATGATATTACCATAAAAAAAATCAATATGTACTGCTTAAAAAACTTACTTGTCGTGATTAGGAACACGTCTGATATCGATTGAATATAGCTGACGATAACAGCTAACTTTGAAGTATTCGTCGATATAATCAAGGAACTTTCCCCCAGATGAAGCAATAGCTGCAGTAGCATGCGAGCATGGAAAACCAAGAAAACTCTTTTGATGTAGATTTACCATATGAGACCTGTAAACAAGAAAACCAAGCATAGTATTTACGCAGTATATATTGATATTTGCACTACACAAACAAAAAAAGAATATAATTTGCACAATAGATATTTGATATTTTCCCTAAAAACTACTTTAGTGGATATCTCAGTTCAAAAGAGCATGTTACCTAAAATAACTAACCTTGGGGAATGAACTTCAAAGACGTGAGCATATGACTGACTAACTTTCCGAGGACGACCAATTTGAATGTGTAGTTCAAGCAAGATTTGATACACAGGGGTTAAGAGTTCCGGATCCATCAAAAGACTTTCTTCACGACGTTCAGACATCAACTCCATTACTCGTAGCCTACATGACAAATAAAATTAAAAAACGACAAAAATATTATACATATAGTACATATATACTTATAGTGTTACAAGAAACTTATAAAAACATGATTGTGTCAGAGAGAGCACAAGGAGGTAACTTCTTCTCACGGCGAATCCAGTTATTAAAAGACTCGGCAATGCTTGAAGAAGTATGACCATACCTACAGCCTGGGAAGTGTGCACTATACCACTTTTCCCTAGGAATGTTACGGCAGTATTGAGCAACCCAAGGCCTTTCTAGATAAACCATTTCTTGAAGACCTTCTTCATATCTTGATGGAGAAAGCGCATATGTTGCTTTTTGGAAACAGTTCATCACTTATTTATATTTTTCATCATCCTTACTGATGGGTAAGTTCTTTTTCAAGTGGAAAAAACAATAGTTATGATAAGAATCAGGGAAAACTTCAGGAATTGCATTCAACAAACCTTCACCTCGGTCAGTCAAAAAGGTGATGGGATGATGGTCCACAAATTTTTTAAGATTCTCCATAAACCAATGCCAATTATCATTATCTTCGCCAGGAACTAATGCATATGTAAAAGGATAAAAACCTGGAAAACAAATATAAAAGACCATATCAATATGTACTTTATGTATGCACCTTCAAATTATGTTATATCTACAGTGTATATCAATATGTACTTTATGTATGATGTGTATGATCCTAAAGTACATAGAAAACAGTTACATATCAAAATATGTACCATATAAAAAAATTACCTTGATTGCCTTTGAGACATGTCGCAGCCATTAGACCTCCTTTAAACCTCCCCATAAGAAATATCGCATCACAAAAGATCATTGGACGACAAAGTTTATAACCATCTCTACAATCTCCAAAGAAAATAAAAAGTCTATGGAATCTCTTTGTTGTGTCGTTGAAATCAAAATCAATATAAGACCCTGGGTTGGTTTCTCGAACAACAGTGACCCACCAAGCATGATCAGTGTATCGTCGCCAAAATCATTTCATGTGATAGCTCTAATGCATGATATGCGTGGTGATACTTTATGTTGATCCCTCTACCAACTTTAATATATTCCATAATCTCTTGCGGCTTTATGAGAGGGCTGTGCTTGACACGCTCATGAGCTAAATAATTTACAAGCTTCCTCGAACAGTTGGAATCTTCAACCTATAACTAGCACCACAAGTGTTCCTACCCATGTAATACTTTATCTTAAACACATCGAAAGACCCATTCATGGCAACCGCGTAAAGCATCCAAGAGCAACAGTCATTGCTGCATCTCACTGTGAATCTCTCAAGGTCATTCTTCAATTTTTTAACCTTATATCCAGTTCTCAAACAATATTTCTCACATGCTAACCGAACAGCTTCAACACCACCATGTAAGAGATGGTTTTTATCTTCAAAAAGATTCTCCCAACCATCATAAAAAAGAACAGTTGCAACCTCTTTTGAATCTTTCAAATAATTGTTCCTAGGACTCCAAACCAACTCAACATTGTTGTCAAGATCAGCACTTCTCAAAGAACTAGATGCACCAGATAATACAACATCAACATGCAACTCAAAGAAATTTGAATTCTTCGTAAAATGTAATGCAGCAAGCCCTTGAAGAGATACATCGGCAAGGACAGGGACTTTCACTCTATTTTCAACATAATTAACAACAATAGTTGATGGAGTCAACCAGCTCCATGCATTACAAATAGTAAACTTTAAATCTTCCAAAGTCGAAGATAACGTAACCAAATATGCAATATGGTGTTGCTTGTGGTAGACATGAGAGTAGCAAAAACTATTTGGATTAGAACCAACACCTGACATGTTGAACCTGAAGAAATGTGATCCAAATAAAATAACACAAACACAAAAATCAAAACGTATATTTTAAGATGATAGGAATACTAAATCTACAGTACAACATAATATGTACTATTTTAGAAGTATCACACATATTATATATCCACACATAACAGACAAAAAGTGCAAACAAATATGTACTGATTTAAAAATGGTATACTATAATAACAGTATATATCGAAAAGTTTAGAAAAACAGTACGTATTAATATGTACTGAAGAATCATTCAAAACATCCAGAAGAAAGAACAAAAATCATGATTCCCTGAAAAAATAAAAGAAAACCAAATAAAACCTATTCAAACAACATGTAAAAATACTGAATACGACGATCTAATGAACAAAATAGAACGATTACAAAAATCAGTTTCAAAGATCAAAAGAAAAACTAAAACATGAACAAAAACGAGATCGATCATAGAATTCAACAAAATGTACATCATAGAAATAGTAATCATCGAGATTCCAGTGTAAGAAAACAAACAAAAACATGAAATCAAGTTGATTATCATGATTTCAGTTGAAAAAAACAAAAACAGAACAAAGCATAAACAACAAATATAAGAGCAGAGAAGAAGATTAAAGAAAAATACCTGGAGATTTGAAATCTAAACCCTAAAACCGAAAAACACCAACTGAAGCAGAGAGGGAGGAAATAGGATCTGTGATCTTCCGAATTTTTTTTGGAAGATTTGATTTCCGCTAGATTTATAGTTCGAACAAGAGAGGGCTATATATGGAATATTCAAAATCAGTGAGCTGCAGAATTCACGTGAGTTGGACGCGCGAGTCACAAAATCAGTCCAAAAACAAGTTTTTGGACTAGGGGTTAAACCGGGTTTGATAGATGGATTAGGGGTTAAAAGGGTCTTATATCTAGAATTAACTAGTAATTCCTAGAAAGGGAAACTCCTCTTCTTAGACAAAAACCTTTAATTCCTTTGCTTCTCGAAATCTTCCACAGGAAGGCTCTCCCGACGCTATGAATATAAATAACAACGGCTCCATTATCCTTAGATTTTTTCAACCGGTATCGCTGCGCTATGAGTATAAATAACAATGGCTCCATTATCCTTAAAAATTTTCAACCGGTATCGAATCAATTTCCCCCGTAAACAAATAAGTTAGTAAAAATATTGCATATCCAATAGATTTTTAAGGAAGAAAAACCAAGTTTTAAAATTTTCGGCAACTTTTAGTGAAGAATATCTAGATATTTCAGTTACGCTGCTTGTCTTTATTTTAATTTGGCCGGATATTTTCTTCACCAATTAATATACAACCAAATTGAACTCAGATCTTAAATTTTATGTAAAATTATTATAAGCATATATATTGAATGGTTTAAACTTCCAATTGTGGATTGATCAGAGCACCATTAAGTATCAAATAAGAATGTGTTGGACATTTTCAATAATATCACTTTTTTTTACATAACTTGGTATAAAAAATCTAGGTGACCAAACTTCCCTTACAAAAACTCCTCACATATTATCTTTTATAAACAAAAACCATTTGAATAAAAAATGAATAAAAACACCATTTTCTTTAATGTTGGTTAAATTTAGTTTTTACCATTTTTTTAAATGCCATCCTTACCCTTTCTTTCTCTTCTTTCTCATTTCTTTTTCTTTTTCTTCTTCTTCTTCCTCTTCTCCTCCTCTCCACCACTATCACCAGCAGCAACAGTACCTCCTCCGCCACCATCACCAGCAGCAACAGTAGCTCCTCCGCCACAACAACACCTTCATCTCCTTCACCAACACCTCTCTCTCTTTTTATTTTGCTTTTATGTTCACCAATAATAAATTTTGTCACCCATATCTACCACTAACAACACCTTTGTCTCCTCCACCAACAACACCAGTACCTCCTTCTCTTTTTATGTCCAAATCCGCCACCAAAAACACCTCCTCCTTCCCCATCGCTTCCTCCTCGTTATTTTTTCTCCTCCACCACTACATGTCCAAATCCACCAACACCAACACCTCTTCCTCCTCCTTCTATCCTCTACAAACATCACCAACACCTCCAGAACATCATCGTCGAAAATCATCATCAAAAAATAATGATACATCATCGTTGTCGAAATTAGGGTTTTTTTATGGTGAAACGTCAGAAAAATGATGAAATTAAATTTGGTTTCATCAAATTTTACAAAAACTAAAACAATGTTGAAACCAGTGTTTTTGTTGGTGGAATGTCTGAAAAATGATGATTTTTTTTTTGGTTTCATCATTTTTTTTCATCTGGAATAAAATAAATGATGAAACCTTTTTTGGTTTCATCAAATTTTAGAAAAACTAAACAATGATGAAACAAATTTTTGTGTTGGTGAAAACAGTAAGTTTTATAGAAACCAAATTTGATTTCATCTGATTTGTGCCTACTTTTTACCGTGAAACCAAAGTTTAATGGTGAAACAATACGTTTATGTTGAAACCAAGTTTGGTTTCAACTAATTTCCTAGTTTTTTCAATTTGATGCATTTGGTTTCTTCGTTGAAGTTGTGTTGGTGAATTTCATCTGATTTGTGCCTTTTTTGGTTTCATCAAATTTTAGAAAAACTAAACAACGCTGAAACCAATTTTTGTGTTGGTGAAAACAGTAAGTTTTATAAAAACAAAATTTGGTTTCATCTGATTTGTTCCTACTTTTTACCGTGAAACCAAAGTTTAATGGTGAAACAATACGTTTATGTTGAAACCAAATTTGATTTCAACAAATTTTTCCTAGTTTTTTCAATTTGGTGCATTTGGTTTCTTCGTTGAAGTTGTGTTGGTGAAATACAAATTTTATGTTGAAACCAAATTTGGTTTCATCATTTTTAGTTCAACTGCTGCCGAATCTTGCTTCATCTCAAGGCGTAAATGTTTGGTCTGAAGCTACATCCTCGGAATCTGTTGAAATGTTACAGAAATCGGTAGGGCAGGATGAAATGATTATGGAACAAATTACTACTATTATTGAGGGATCATTATTCGGAGACGGATTGGGCGACTTCACAACTCAAATCGGTAGGCCATGGATTTGGATCTGTTTTATTAAGTTTTTTGTTCATCCTTTTATCTTTTTTTTTCCTCTTGTTTCTTCACCATTTTTAATGATGTTCAGTGATTTTGTTTCGATTTTCTATAAGGTTTAAATTGTTAGAGAATAGAATAGACATATCTGAGTTAATAGTAGAAGTAGGATGTGGGAAACTTAGTATATCTACTGATGATGATGGACAACCGTTTGAGAATCAGAAATTTAGTTTTTGATTCTGTTTTTTAATGTACTGTTGGTGATGTAGATGATCACGACGATGATGATGATGATTATGACGATCATGATGATATGGATGAAGATTAAGATGATGTTGTTTCAGGAGATTTTTCTTGTGATTTTGAAAATGGGGAACGGTTGAAATTCCGGAAGTGGTTGAAGAGGGAACTAATTTGTTTCAAATTGAATTAGTGAGAATTAAATGAGAGTGAGTGAGCGTTTTATTAAGGGTAGTTTAGATAGTTGGGCTCAAATGGGTTTTTTGTGACAAATTTGTTTTGTTGGGTTTTTTGTAGTTGGATAGTGACACCTCTGGGCTTATAACCCACGACCTATTTTTTTTATCGCTATAATGTGGGTCCTGAGGGGCGTTACCCCCTGGCTATGGTCGATTTGATAGGTCAGGTCGTTGGGGTATTGGGGTAGAGGCCCATAGCAGGGTGCGAGACACCATCCCATCCTAAAACGGTACATTTATTCTGTAAATCTAAATTCAGTTTTAGTTTGAATTTCAACAAATGTGACATTTACCATTAGCCACCATTGATGCCTATTCGTGGTATCTGCTGGTGACGAATATGCATCTTTAACAGATGCAAATTCCCTATAAGTAATGATGAATCGACTCAAAATCATCACATAAAAACTTTATGTTTTCTCTTTTCTTTAAGCATCATCAGAATTTTTATTATGTGTTCTTGGTTGAATCAAGGGATATAATCTTTGAATTCAACTAAGTTGTTAAACGACTACATTGTATCATGAAGGTATTATTTCTTATACCCATTTTTACTCACCAATCATATTAAGAAGGGCCGAAATAATTGTCTAAAAAAATCTTAACCGAACCTTAAAATTAGAAGAACAACATTCCTGTTAGTATTTAGTCCTCTCTTTTAGCTTAAATTCCTGCATAATATTTATACAAAGAGGAATGGAAGATTAAAGAATTCTTTACCTAAATTTATAATTTTTTAGCAACATTTCAAATAGCAGCATAAACAATTGATAATAACGATTAATATTAGCTTATTGTTTTGTGGTACTAGAATATCTATTGTCCCTTTTAATTCTTCCTTCCCTGCGTTATTGTTTCGTAGGTTTGGAGCTTACTGACATAGCAGGTTTGTAGGCTGGGATTTGATAGTGGATTTTCTTGAATTGCATGATCAGTTGCACATTAGACTATAACCAACAATTGTGTAGAATCTTTGCACCCAACAACCGTACTATCAATTACATTGCAAATGTCTGGAAGAAGGTTCACATCAACGAATTCTTAAAATCCACTTATTCTAAGTAGGTTGGATAGGTTTGTTTGTACTTCTGATTGGGAGGATATAAGTGTCCTAGTTTGGTGCATTACATAATGAAAATGCCAATATTTGATCATGTTCCAATTATGTTATGATGCAATGCTGGTAGTTCTTATAAACTTCGTTTTAGATTTGAGAAGTATTATCTTTCACATCCTCAGTTTTTAGATAATTTAAAAGTGTGGTGGTCTAATCTGACATTTTTGGCAAGGCCTAGTTATGTCATGGCAAAGGAATTGCAAGCTTTAAAAAAAAAGTTAAGGTAGATATGTTTTTGGGTCTTTTCAAGCTGAGATGGATAGATTGGAAACTTAATTGATGTTTTTGATAGCTTGGAGGAGATTAATGCTTTAACAAATGAAGAAGATTTCTTCGATAGATAAACAATTAAAATCAAGCACAAAAAAACTTCCCTTTATTTGTCAATAAAATGGCACTCCGGAGATAAAGGGAAAAGGAATTCAAAATTCTTTCATAAAAATGCTTCTCACAAGCAAAAATCAAATAACATCGATTATCTTATTATTAAAGGTTCAATATTTCATGACAAGCATCTAATTCAAGAGGAGGTTAAGAATTTTTACGCTAACATCTCTAAAGAAAATCAACATTTCAGACCCAAATTTGATGGTTTAGTGATGCTTTCTATTTTAATTGCCTAAAGAATTATGCTAGAAAGACCATCTGAGGAAAAAGAGGTAAAGAAACTGATACGGCATTTTGGAAATAATAGATCTCCAGAACTTGATAGGTATACAATGCAATTCTTCAAAGCTACTTAGGACATTCTTAAATCTGATTTGCTGTCAGTGATAAAAGAATTTGCTAGGAGTGGCAATCTTGACTGGTGGATGAATTGCACTGATATTATTCTTCTATTTAACTATAACGGAGAAGTCTCTATTAGTAACTATAGGCCTATAATCTTGATTGGAGGGATATACAAAAACATTTCCAAACTGTTGGAAAGATAGTTGGTAATTCCTTACGCTATATTTGAATTTCAGGGTGCATTTGTAGATGCAAGACAAATTTAAGATGGTATTTTAATGGCCTCTGAGCATATTAATGCCGGAGAGAGAGCTAAAGAACCTGGTTTAATGGTGAAAGTGGATTTAAAAAAGGCATTTGATAACATTAGATGGTCTTGTCTAGATATAACTTTGGAAAGGTTTGGTTTTGGGAATATATAGAAGAACTGGATTAGATATTGTGTTTCAGATTCTCTACTTTTGTGAATGTTCTAGCCTCTAGGGTCAATAAAGGTGACTTTATTTCACTATTACTATTCATTATGGTGGTTGAAGTTCTTTTCTTCATAATTAAGAAAGATGCATCTTCGGGTCTTATTTATGGGGTTAAGCCTTCTGCTTATTGGACTAGTATAAATAATCTTCGATTTGCAGATACTTATTGTTTTCTTGGATGAAAATATTGACCAGATTACTCACTTAAAAAATACCTTCTTAGCTTTTCAGCTTATCTTTGGCTTAACTAAAGGTTAACTTTAAGAAAGTGCATTAGTGGGAGTGGGTACTGCTCAGCACTCTTTGTTATGTTCTGAAATCTTTGGTTGTCAGAAGGTGAATTTCCCTATCAACTATTTGGGAATTCCTCTTGGTAACAGGTCAAAGATGTTGGAGTTTGGGATATAATATTCTAATTTTTTTATGAAAGGCTTAGTACTTGGAAGAGAATATACTTGTCTTGGGAGGGAAGATTGATGCATATCAAACATGTTCTTAGTCTTCCCATATATTATTTGCCTCTCTTTGAAATTCTTGTTTCCGTTGAGAAAAAGTTGGGAAAGATAATTATATATATTTTTATGGGGTGGTTCTAATGCTTTTAAGAAGAACAATTGGATTGGTTGGGACAATGTATGTTTGTCAAATCTAAAGGTAATTGGTATCAAAAAACTAAGACTGATAAACAAGGTTTTACATGTTAAATGAGTTCGGAGATATATGTTCGATTGTCATCTAAGTAAAATGATTTTAAATTTTTTTACTTTATAAAATATGAATTGGAGTACAATGATAAGAACACGATCGTTTCATATAAAAGGGGATTTATAAATTAATCTAAAGTAATTAAACTAATTAAGCTAGTAAAGAATGAGTAAAGAGAATCAATGATTTTATAATACTGGTTAATGGTTCATCTTCAATCATAAGACATGCACAATTTTCATTGTCAAGAGCACTAGAGCACCCCATCGAGAGTACACTCCGGAAAATTTCTTATGCCATCACATACCATAAGGATGAATATGAAAATACTACTAAAAAAACAACCTCATGCAACGTGTTATTAATTTTAATCCCCTAAGAGCGTTAAGTTATTGGATTAGGCTAATAATATAATATAATTACTACGAGTAATCTATTTAATATAGATCAGGCTTCTACATGCAATCACACGAAGATTTTGAATACAATCAACAATAACGTTATGCTACTTATGACAAGGTTAATAAAAAATTATATATCTCAAAACCCTTGTCTAGCTATAGATATGCATTCATGGTTAATTAGTAGAGATCCTAAATAAACATTCACAAAATCACACGTGGCGACAATAGTCAGTAGAATAAGAACGATGATAATGATATTAAGAGAACAAAACTAATGTATTAATCAAGTAAAATGTTTATGATATCCAACAACATCCTTAGCCAATACGAAAGATTTATTTCATCATAGATTTCTCAAAATCCATTGAAAATATAGAAGAAAGCAAGTAAAGCGAACCATAGAAATCGTGATTTTCAATCGCAATTATAAACCCTAGCTCCTTGTGTTATAAAGTGTATCTGTCTATATTCTAAGAGTTTAACAAATCTTCTTATATAGATCCACTAATTCTAGGTCTTAGGCCCTATAGGGAACAAGTTTTCCTAATTTAGAAGTCCATAACGCATCCTATAAGTGGTCCCCATCATGCTACAATCGACAGATAATCCTCCAGATAATCCTCCACAAGCAATGATTTTGTGCCGATTGTAGAACACTTGATTTCTTCAATTTCTCGATTTTGTATGTATAAAATATCAGCTACAATCGGTGGATATGATCCTCCATAAGTGCCAATTGTAAAAGGATCAAAAACGGAGATTTTATGGATGAAAAAACTTCGAGAATTGGTTGATATAACTCCCCACATCCACTGATTCTGCGCAATTATTTTTTCTCCGACTATTTTGCTCATAACTTCTTCATACGACATCGGAATGATCTCATTCTTTTTGCGTTGGCTTCAAATTTCAATTATCTTCAAGATGATGATAAGAAATTCTGGATTCGGATGAGTTTAACTTGGTCCTTGATCCGTCTTTACTTGTATAACTTGACTTCCTTGTTCATTTTATGTCGCAACAAACTCATTTCTTCTTCTTTGGTTGAATCAACTTCAAAACTCATAAATAACTCAAAAACAAACAAAATAAAAGAATAATGATATGAAAACTAACAATAAAGCAATGAATTAGAGTACCAAACCAGTGCAACTAATGCACTTATAAAATTCCATCACACTTGCCTTTTGCTAGTACTTGAGAAAACTACCTAACTAAACTAAAGACTAATTCACTTTCGTGGGAATCACGGTTACACTTAGCAGGCGAAACAAGTCTTTAAACCCCTAGGTGCCTCTACTGGATAACTTATAGTCTCGTAAGGGTTTATAGAAGATATACTGATAGAGGGAGATTTATTGGAAAATAAATATATTAATTTTTTTTATATTAATGATATTTTTAGTAGAAAAATAATTAATTTTTGAATTTATTGTTTAGGATAATTTTAGAAGAGTCTAGAAGTTTATTTTAAGATTTTTAATAAGTTAGGAAAGTTGACTAAAGGTAGTAGATACCTTGGGAAATAAGATTTTTATATTTTTTTTTTTAAGTTTAGAGTTTTATTTCAATAGTAATTTCATTATTTTAGGTAAACTCAAATTTGCCAAAAATAGCAAATTAGGGTTTGAGTCGGTTTTGGATTTTTTTATCCTTTTTTGTTGCACAAGTTAGGGTTTTTTCCGAACTAGGGTTTAAGAGACTTCATGTTATTGTTCTAGAGAGTTGATTTTGATTGATAAAAATTATTTTATTGAACTTATTCAAGTTTAATTCTGATTTTTATTTATAGTCGGGAAACCGAGGTCTAAATAATTATCTATGTTCATAGTCGTTGTTCCTAGGAATAATTCGAGGTCTGAACAAACTATCTTATTCTTTATTTTCAATAATATCCATTGCATCATATACCCACAAAATCTACTCCAACCTCTATATACTTCAAAGTCATTAGCATTCAAAGAGCTATGAGGAAATAAATTTTCTGCACATAATAAGAAGAAGTTAGAAGTACAAAAGAACATGATTAATTATTAGATTATAAATACACTTAATTTGGAGAAAGGGAGTGTAATATGTTAAACCAATGCCATACGATTGAACGCAACCTCGACAGTCACCAATAACCATTTTCCTCAACTTATTCTTCAACGGTTGGTCACTCATAAAACGATAGAAATTGGTCACTCATGTGTGCAAGATGGAATAATGAAGAGAATACTTACACTCGGAAATGAGACGTTTATTTTTGATTTCTGATGATCTATAAGAAAGGACGTCAACCATATGCGAGGATGGGAATACTCACCTACCTTCTCATCCGATTTACATTCAACACCACTCTCACAGTGAATGTAAACGTATTTTTCTTTGGCTTCAACTCTTGATAATTAACTCTCGAACTTCATAGAACTTTGAACTACTCTTTTCTTCTTTAATTACTTGTTGTTTTAAAACTTCTTCATAGATTTTTTTTTCTCCATGGCCTTGATTAATGGATTTTTTAAAGTATTTATTTTAAAAATGAATATGCAATAGGAAAAGTACTTTAGCACTTGATTCTTCACAACTTTGGTATTGTCATGGTCACCTAAGCTTCAATAATTCACATCTTTTTGCTTTTATTTCTTTCTTTACTATGTCTTCACTTTGAATATACAATTTCACTCTTTCTATGTTGCTTGTATACCATAAACGTCTTCAACTTCTTTATAGATTTGATGTTGCTTCACGTGTTGATGATGATGGTATGTTTCTATTATTGTTGCTTCGAGAGAGTGGTGCTAACTGCAATTCAGCCTACAAAAATGAGGTTTATTCGCAATTCGGATGTCACCCTCATGATTGGTAGAATTAACACTCAAGATATCAAAAAGTGTTGAAGGGGTACAACATTGAATATTTCATTATTTGACTCATAGTTAGCACAGATGCAACACTCTAAACGGATGTTGAAGGTTTGATGCCTCACTCAAAGGGTAGCACTCTCCATCAATTTTCCACGTCATAATTAAGTTCATCACGTGCTTCTCTCAAAGACTAATAATACATATTATAAGTTCTCTAGGACTTCTAAGTTCATTTATTTGGTAAGAACTTTGTATGCAAACTTAGCAAAAAAAAAGTATACAATGTGACTCTAAAATATGTAACAGTTGGAGGTCTCGTGTGAATATTTACAAATATTTTAAAAATTCTACTTAAAAAAATGAATACTAAAATTTTACAATATATACTAAACCACTTTCCCACACTTAAACTTTACATTTTCCGCAACTTAAACTGACTCGCCCATTGTAAAAATTAAGATGAGAAATTCTATAATGATATATAAGCTAAGAAAACTAAAACTAAAAATAAAATGGATAGCAATATTAAAATAATGGGTTGCCCCCCATTCAACACTAGTTTAACATCTTCAATCCAACTTGGTACTCGTCTGATACTTCTCCAGAAGGAGTGCGTCAACAAGGTTGATTTCCTCCACAACTTCATATGTGAACGTCTCATAATGTCCATTCACCTTTAGCTTATTTCATGTGGCCAAACTCCTAATTTTTACTGCACATTTGGAGAAAACGTAAAACACATGATATAGTTTTAGGCTAAAATAAAAAAGTGATAGTATTTCTTTTCTAGGGAAGGAGGGAGTATAAGTTATATTTTCAAAAGTATATATCTACATTTTTTTATCATTTTTTTTCCTTTTCAAAATATAATTAAAATCCTATAATAGAATCATTCATAAAGATCTTTGTCCTGATGTAATGCAGAATATATTCGGTATCGGATTGGATATGTATTAATTTATTTATAATGATTTTGGATTAGATATTATTCGATATTCTAATAAAAATTTGAATACGAAATGAAAAAATATATTCCCTTTGTTCCATTTTAGATGAAGGTTTAGAGTACTTTAGAGAGAGGTATAAAAAATTCATCTATACCCTAGATAAACGTCTTCAAACATTAATTATTATTTCTAAATCTAAAACAAAAACATATAGTTCCAAAATAAAATATAAGGGTGTTGTTGGAAGTTTAATGGAAAAATATGAAAACCTTCAGGAGTTATGGAACTAGAAAAAACCCTTAAACCTTCATTTAAAATAGAACGGAGGGAGTATTATTATATTTCAGATCGAATTCATTTCATGATCAAGATTATGTAAAACCGTAAACACCATATATAGGGATAAATTAGTTTTAAGGACAGAGTGATCTTCGTGTCGACCAGCCAATCCGATAAGTTTTTTCTTTCTAATTTCTTAGTTTTTTGCTAGTCGCATTGTAATGATTTACGAGAAATCGAAACCAGAATATTTTTCCAACTGTCTTAAGACTGATTAATCCTGGCATATGGTGCTCACGTTTTACGGACGTAGTCTCCCTAGATACAACAATCATGTCTTGTACGTCTTGTAGAAAGTAGTATTACATTTCTACTTGGTCTATGAATGTTGACAATTATTGTTCTCTTAGATGCAACGTGAACTATACACTTCCAAACTTGTCTTCAACTTCTTCTTACCTGTAAAAACCCTTGCAAATCTAAAATAAGATATAGGTATTTGTAGAGTCAATAGTGTCTCTAATAGATATCTCTTCATCATCCATAGATAACTCACCGTGTCTAATGAAAACTCTCCATAACACCGAATCTCTAAGTTTCTTATATGGGTGAAGAGCCATGATCCAAAACACATCTCTAGGAGTTTAAATGTTAAAAAACAATTTTCACTCACATGATAATTTTTGACCCAAAATTACGACAACTGTTTTCTATTATGGAATGTGGTATCGGTGAATATCAATTTTTTCCCCTAGTGTCAAGTAATATCCTTAACATACAGTTTTTTCTTTCGGATTATGAAGTCTTGAAAGAGGGACAAAATTAGATGTAAACTAAAAAATAGTGAGAACTTTTTAGTAAATAGTCTTTACGAGAAACCTTTGTAGAGGTGTAAAACGGGCCTGCCCATCCCAGCACAACCCGTTAAGAGATGAACCCACCGTGCTATATGCCGTGCTGTACCGTGTCAGAGATTAAGACATGTCGTGTTGTGCCATGCTTGAGGGTGTGCTGTGCCTGGCATATTTATTTTTATATTTTTCAAAGTTGATATTTTCTATATATTTAGATAATATACGTTGTTATATAAATAACATAACATAACGAAGATTAAATATCAAAAGTTGGTTAGAATAAACACTATTTTATAAAATATACACAAAATGTATCGTATTATACCGTATTGTGTAGTGTTTTATACATGATGATGTGCTTTTTTAGCGTGTTGTGTTGCGTGCTAATCCGTACCACATGATGTGTTGTGTCACTGTGCCGATTAGTCTGGCCCATCACAACACATGAAGCTGCCATGTTGTGCCATGCTAGGCTAACTCACGTGTTAGGATGGCCTGGGCTAGCATGACCCAATTTATACCTCTAAGCTTTTGCAACCTCTGATTGTGTACTAATATTTTCATAAGCGAATATTGATAAAGTTTTAGAAACTTGATGTTTCTCATATAATTAAAAAAAATTTCTCGTGGAATTGCTTAAGTATTACTCTCTCTATTTTATAAAAGTTGAGTTATTTCAAGTTTGCACAACTCTTAAGAAAATACGGAAAGAGAGATACTTTTAATTATTTTTTTCAATTATATCCTCATGGATAACAATACAATAAAATTTAGATATTCCTCTCAAACTATGACATAGATATTTGTAAAATTTATTTGTTTGAAACCATTTTAAAACATCTACGTAAAAAATATAAATATGACTATAAAATTATACATATATATTTCTTATACTAACATTTAATAAAAAAAATCAATCAAAAAGATAATTTTAAAATTAATACTCCCTCCGTTTCTAGAAAAGTGTTACTATCCTTTTTTCATTTTAGCCTAAAAATAGGCCAATTTGAAAAAGTGATAGTAACTCTTTTCCTGAAACGGAGGTAGTATTATCTTATTAATAAAATAGCTCAACTTTTACGAAATAAAATTTTAAAATGAATAGCTCAATTTTTATAAAACAGAGGGAGTACCCTTTTGTTCACTATTTTAGGACGGATTAACCCCGCTCATTTATCTCCTGTTGCAGAGTCCATGATTCACTTGTTTTTTAATTGTTCCTATGTTAAAATGTTTCTGGTTGTTTCCTTCCTCTCCTAATGCTTTAAATGTGCATACTAGTAGTTCCTTTTTAGAACATTATGATGAATGGACTAAGAATGGGTCTGGAAATTTATCCTTAGAATAATGGATGTTTGGTTAATTTGGAAAGAGCATCACAATAGAATACTCTCCAACAAAGTGAGCACCAATATAGGAATGTCTATCCAAATTCAAAGATTCCTTAACTACTGAACTCCATCTAGGTCTGTTGTGAATCATAATTCTGTTATAATTATTCCAAGTAGTAACCTACCTATAACCAATAGATAATATATAAGACTTATAGGGGATTCTACTGAGATCAACATGAATATTGTATGTGTATCAACTGTTACTAATGCTGGTTTTTGGTTGATTATTCGTAACTCAACAGGTTTCCAAGGATTAAGAGGAAGAACTTGTCCAACTTCTCCAGCAGAAGAGGCTGAAACAATAACTATTTTCGGAAAAGTTAAATGGGCAAGAGAAAAGGCTTTATCAAATTTCTCTCTAGAAAAAGATCGTAGAAAACTGATGTTCAATTTTTTGAACACACAAACGATATCAATGAGGTTAAAAGGATCATTGATGCTATTATAGTATGTGAATACCAAATATCTTCCATACACGTGTTAGCTATCAAAGAAAGACTTATCAGATTATACTAACTCGAGAAGTATTTAATCAAAGCATAAGATGACTTTATTCCATATCTCGAGAAAAATCAACGGTTCAAGAAAATTCCTACTGACAGTCAATCGGACATGACAAATGGCGCAGAACTGACTCCAGTACTACATGACAGACACATAAATTACGGGATAATGACTCAGGCTTGATAAGGATGTGACAGATAGCTTAAAACTGATATTAAATACCACATAAAGGACACGTATCGATCATGCAAACTGCGGGACAAAGAAGTCAAAGCGTGACAAAAAAGGAGTCACAGCATGATACATCTTTCCCGCAAGTCACGTGTCAGACATGCAGTGATTTAAGAAAGAGATGAACGGTCCAAAGTTTGACAATCCCGTATGAAGTCTACGGGAGTATCTATAAGAAGAGATGAGACCGCAAGGAGAACACAATCAACCTTGCGATGAGTCGAGTAAAACAATAAATATCCTTATTTTAATCTGCGGAATACACAAGAATTGTGCGGGACAAATATTATGATAAGATGTAGATAAGATTACCAGCTGGACGGATAAGATTTGATGGGACCCTCTTAGAAATCTATAAATACCTGACTCAGAATCAGAAGAAAAGGTCGGAAAAAATCATTTGAAAAGAGAGGATAGACTAAGAGAATTATATAGCATCAAGTCTAAGATAATTTGACTAGGTAAGGATAGATAAAATGTACCATTTTACTTATCCATCATATGTAATTATTTAAATCTAAAATAATGTTCTCTCTAATAATATTTTCATTGATTCAATCTTCTTATTAAAGTCTTTCAAATAATAGATTCATTTAGTTGTGATGATATTAACTTTTAGTAATCATAATTTGGCGCTAGAAACAGGGAAGATCGAAGATCGGAGCAATTACATAGACAAGAAGTGAATTCTAAAAGACTTACAAAGAGTAAATCAGGAAATAACAAAGACCAACGAGGGATGATAGTTGAACCAATTGATGATACATATGATCATCCGAGACAGAATAAACAAAATCAGTTCTATGAACAAGATAAACCAGATTATTATGATTTTGAGCCAAAAGCACCGCAAGATAAAAAGTGGAATAAATATTTAGAGGATTTGGAGGCAAATTAAAGAAGAAATTAAATCATTAAAAACCAAACAAGGAGGCGGACGTCTAGATGAAGTATTGAAAGAAGCCGGTAAAACACCACTTGCACCACATCTCGCATTTGCAGTCATCCCACCAAAGTGAACCCTCCTTAATTTTTAATGTTATGACGGGACCAATGATCTTGCAGATCACTTAAAATATTACAATCGAAATATGGCCCGATGGGAACATGATGAAGTCATCATGTGCAGATATTTTCCCTCTAGTTTAAAAGGATCCGCATTAACTTGGTTTGATAATTTACCAGAAGGAATAATACATTCATATACACACCTGGCCTATAATTTTTTAGAAACATACATGTATAACAAACCGGCGAATGCTGGAATGGATAAATTATTTGCTCTCGCATCGTGGTCCGAAGAAACTATTAGGGATTATACGGACCGCTGGCAATCAATATATAAAGTTATATGCAATATCAGTCTGGATATCATTATTAATTGTTATAAATGGGGAATATCAAACCGCATGGGCCCGCTCTTCATAAATATTCACGGTATAAATCCGACGACTGAAGGAGAACTGAGAGTAATTATTGAGAAACATGCAAGACTCAAGATATACAAAGAAAGAATCCAAAAGCAATTTCTCAAAATAAAAAAACCATACATATAACTAGTTCTGCTGAACCAGGATCAAGCTCCGGAAAGCGAGTTGCAGACGAAACTCCTTCTATTAATTTCAAGCGGGGCAGAGTAGACGGTAAAAGAAAATTCAACAAACAATTTGAAGATCGAGTTTACACTAAACTCAATATTGGGTATCCTCTGATTCTAAATTCAATTAAGAATATATAAGATTTCAAATGGCCATGGTCTAATGGAAGGAAACCTCCGCACACGGAAAATTCCAAAGACTACTGTGAATATCATTGCTTTTACGGTCATGCTACAAATAAATGTAGAAACTTGAAGATACAAGTTCAAAAATTAATTGATACGGGAGAATTGAAAATTTTCTTCATTCACCTGACCCACCAGCAAGACCGTGTCTAGATAAGACTATAAATATTCTGGAGAATAGTCGAACTATCAATACAATTTCCCACATAGATCCAAGTCATCCATCTATAAATGGAGCAATTGATAGAAGATTACGCAAAAGAGTTGATAATCCTGAAATTCTCGAAATTACGGGTAGAGTTGCAGATATATGGGAATATTGGATGGACGCACCATTAAATTTTTTAGCAAGTGAAGTTGATCAAGAAATTGAAACACACAATGACCCATTAGTGCTCACTTTGCCAATGTCCGGGTGGAATGTAAAAAAAGTTCTCATGGATGGAGGAAGTTCACTTAATGTCTTATTCTATGATACATTTTAAAGAATGAGACTTAAGGATGATCAACTCAGACCTTCATGCTATATCATTTATGGATTCAATGTAATAGCTTCCAAACTAAAAGGAGAAATCTTACTTGAAGTCATGGCAGGACCAATAAGCATCCTTACCAAATTCAGTATAGTAAAGGAACCTTCCCCATATAATGCTATCATTGGAAGACATTAGGTTCATCATTTAAAAGGAGTAACTGCAACTTATCATCAGTATTTGCAGTTTCCAACACCGAAAGGGGAAATGGAAATTAAAGAAGATCATAACATAACAAGAACTTGCGTTCTAATAGAAGCACGGATGAACGAGGAACACACCCAAGCACAGCAACAAAGAAAAAAGAAACGAAAAATCAAAGCCAAGGAAGAAGCAATTAATCAATACATGGTTGAAATTGCGGGTAAATATTTATCGAACATTACAAATACTGATTCCAAAGATGATACATCAAAGGTTAAGACAAGTGATAACATACCCAAATAACAATTAAAGGGAGATGCTTTATTTTTAAGAGCCCCCAAACCTACCTTTTCAGCAGTTGAAGAAACCAAAAATGCCAATATAGGAACAGAAGAATCCCCAAAAATAATCAAGATTGGAACTTTAATGGAATTAGAATGGGAACATGATTTATTTAATATACTCAAATAATATGTTGACATTTTTACTTGGAAAAATGGAGATATTTTAGGTATTGATCCAAGTATTGTCCGTCATGAATTGCGTATACATCCAGGAACAATCCTATTTCGGAAATGCATACGCAAGGTAGCTCCGGGATATCATCTATCAGTTGAAAAGAAACTCAAAAAACAGTTGGATGCGGGATTTATTCGAGAAATAAGGTACCCAACTTGGATATCAAACATGGTAATTGTACCAAAGAAAAATGGAGGAGTAAGAATTTGCATAGATTTCACCAATTTAAACAAGGCATGTCCAAAAGAGAATTATCCGCTCCCCAGCATTGATCAATTAGTGGATGCAGTTGAAGGACATGAAGTTTTATCTTTTATGGATGGACATTCAGGGTACAATCAAATTGCCCTAGCTGAAGAAGATCAAGAACATACTGCATTCTTTACCCCGCATGGCTTATATTGTTATACCAGAATGCCATTTGGACTAAAGAACGCGGGGTCAACATACCAGCGACTTATGAATGCAATTTTCAAACCATGGATAGGCCGAACATTGGTGGTTTATGTAGATGATAGGCTTGTAAAAAGAAAATTTTCAAAAGATCATCTACAGGATTTGAAATAAATTTTTGAAGCTCTGCGCAGATACAAAATGAAGGTCAACGCGGATAAATACATTTCTGGAGTTACATCAGGAGAGTTTTGGGGATACTTGGTTACTAAAAATGGTATAAAGTCGATTCTGGCGAAATACAAGCAATTGTTAATATGCCATCTCCAAGAAATGTCAAAGAAGTACAGAAATTGAATGGTTGCTTAGCTGCACTTAACAGATTCATTGCAAGATCTTCTGATAAGTGTAAACCATTTTTTGACACTTTAAAGAAGAGAACCAAATTTGAATGGAACGAAAACTGTGAGCAAGCCTTTCAAAATATTAAACCTTATCTCGCAACAATACCATCATTATAAAAAACAGAGCCACAAGAGGTGTTAGCTTTATACATAGCTGTAATAGAAGATGTTATAAGTGTATTATTGGTACGAACAAATGAGAAAGTGGAAAACCCCGTGTATTACATCAATAAAACTCTCAACCCCGCTGAAAGAAACTAAACCAAAATTAAACAATTGGTACTTGCATTAGTTTTTTCCACACAAAAGCTTCAAACTTATTTCTTAACACATTATGTTCGGGTACAATTTAAAGCTCCATTAGAATATGTATTAAAAAATACTCCCTCCGTTTAGGAAAAGAGTTACTTTCTCTTTAAATTTTTGTTCCAACAAAAGAGTTACTTTCATTTTCAATATAACAAACTTTCAAAACCACCCTTGTTATTTTAAGAAATGTTATTATTCTTATTATAAAGATATATGTAGTATTAAACTTTTTGTTAGGGTAAATCTGGAAATAAATTATAAAAGTTATTCTCTCTCATCTTGCCTTAACAATTGTGCAAATAGGAAAAGTAACTCTTTTCCTGAAACGGAGGGAGTATTAGAAAAGTAAGAAGAATTGCAAAATGGAATGCACAATTAGAGAAATTCCACATTTTTTTCGAGATACAAACTGCACAAAAATCACAAGTTTTAGCAGATTTTCTTACGGACTTACCATTGGATGATGGATCCAAAATCCAAAATATGTCGGGGAAGAATAAGATGGAGATGATCCACAAGACGTTTTAGATTCTGTTAATTCCCTCAGATAGGAAATATTTGTTGACGGGGCGCGAAATAAAGATGAAGTGGGAATAGCAATTGTGATTACTACTCCTACTGGAGATAAAATGGTGCATGCACTCCACTTGGAATTTGAAGAATACACAAATAACATAGTGGAATATGAGGTTGTAATTCATGCACTCAGACTTATCAATGAATTGGGAATAAATGACGTACGTCTTACAAGTGATTCACAATTAGTGCTTCGACAAGTTGAATTGAAAATATCAAGCTTTTGACGAAGACTTGGTAGCATACAAGAATTTAGTTCAACAATTAGCATCTCAAATCCCGAACATCATTTTCCGACATTTTCCCAGAGAGAAAAATCAACATGTTGACGCCTTGGCATATATCTCATCGATGTTAAAAAATCAAAACAAATCGGCAATTAAAATTGGACGAATATATGAACCGTCAATCAGAGTACAATCGATAGAGAATCTGGAAGAAGATGTGGATGAAGATCTTGAAGATGAAGCCATAAAAGATGATGCAACTCTTCCTCATGGGTCAGAAGATGAATCACATCCTAAAAAAGATTGGAACATCCCATTGTACTAATATTTACAAAATGAATATTACCCGCAAATACGAAAGATGCAAGAAAAATTCAGTCCAAGTCTATGAATTATCAATTACGGGACGAAATTTTATACAGAAAATTATTTTTTACCGCTACTTTGATTTTTAGCGAGAAAAGAGGGACAACGCATCCTCATTGATATTCATTATGGAGACGTAGGAAATCATAGTGGAAGATGCTCACTTGCACTTAAGACAAGAATGCAAAGATATTATTGGCCATATTTGAATACAGATGCAACTCATCTCGCAAGGAGGTGTGAAGAATGTCAGTGCTTTGCTAGAAGGATCAAAGCTCCGAAAACAAAACTCAATTTTGTACTAAGCCCATGGCAATTTAAAAAATGGGGAGTACATATAGTTGGACCATTAGTAGAGGGTACACAGAAAAGAAAATACCTGATTATAACAACCGACTACTAAATGGGTCGAAGTAAAAGCTCTAGCTCGAATCAGAGATACCGATATTTTTAAGTTCTTGTTTGAAGACATAATTTTTAGATTTGGAATCTCGATGGCTGTAGTCTCTGATAATGGATAACAATTGCAAGGTAAAAATATTGATATGCTTTTTGAAGCATTTAATATTCAAAAGAACAAGTTCACCCCTATTTATCCCCAAAGTAATGGTCAAGCTGAAGCAACAAATAAAACCATTTCAATGAATTTTAAAAAGACTCTAGATGGACATCACAAAAGATGGTGTGAACAGCTTCACAATACTTTATGGGCTTATCATACAATAAGGAGAGAATCGACTGGCGAATCACAGTTCCTTCTTACTTACGGAGCAAAAGAGGTTATTCCCACTGAAATTATTTTGCCAACTAAAAAAACAGAAGCTTGGGAAAAGAATTTGAATACATATTTAATGCTTGAAAAATTGGATGTTTAGAAGAAATAAGAGAGACCGAGCTCCAAAAAATGGAAAATTATCAAAGAAGATTGGCTAGAGAATACAACAAGAAAGTGAAGTTGCGAAACTTTGTTGAAGGGGAATATGTGCTACGTCAAATCCCTGAATATCAAAAAGATAAAAAAAGGAAAGAAATTTCACCCACCTGGGGAGGACCTTACATCATTCAGGATATTGCAGGACAAGGATCATACCGTCTGCGGAATATGAACGGAGAAGTATTATGACATCCATGGAATGTACAATACCTCAAACCATATTATCCATAAAACAAATAAAGACAAATCATGCAAAAACAAATTCGGTATCACGAGAATGTGTCAACAAATTTCATCATTTCATACTAGGTAAAGCATGACAAATGCTATCTCTCTAGGAAATCCATGTAGATGTCTATGAGTGTATGAAAAATGGATATTTCGTAAGCAAGAGATGCCTAACATGAAATTTAATTATTTTGATTCAAAATAAGATTTATCTTTTCTCCTACCTTCAGAAAAACGAACCCCACTAAAGTATATTTTAATCAAAGGTAACTATCTCAGTTTCATTTTCATATAAAATCTTTGAAAATGACTTTCCTCCCTAAGAAAGAAAGGACTTACTATCTTTGGGATCTGATGCTACACTGCTGCTCAATATCTTAGTGGATCAACTCAATTACATAAGTTTATTCCTAACTTATATTTCAGATCATGACATAAGTAAGAAAAGTGAAAACAAGTTTAATCATTTCTTGAATATACTGCCTTCACAATCGGGACTGCATTGTTAACTTCCTTTTGGCCAAGGTGAAGTTGATCATGTGAATGTACCTTCAAAGGTAACTCAAGGTATACTTTAACCTTGCGGTTTTTCAATCCATACTCTCATTACAAAATTTAATTAAATACAAATGACTATGAGATTTAAATGTATCACTGATATATATATACATCCAAAAATATTACAGGTACTACACTATACAGATCAAAGATTAAATTTAACAAAAAACTTCACATGCGTACCAAGAAATAAAAAACAACTACTGAGGGACTGAATGATCAATATTTGGAGAAGGATGTTTTGGAATTTCTTTACGAAGGTATCTTTTGGTAAAACCATCTTCTTTCACTCTATCTAAAGTGTTATTAATTGTTTTAGCTACTCCTATAGCAACTTCAGTTTTTAGCCAAACATCTTTGGCGCGTGCAATTTCAAGTTCACGATTTTATTCATTCACTTGACCTGCAACTTTTTTTGCCCGTACATCCAACGCAGAAGCCAGATTCTTCCAATATTTAACCTGTCCTTATTGAATGGTCAAATCATGTGTTGAATTGTCATCTCTAGTAGTTTCAAGCTTCAAATCTCCCTCATCCTTTCATCTCTAATAGTTACGAGTTTAATCTGGCCCTCAACTTCACTTATTTTGACATTTGTGAGCTTAAATTGTCCCTCGACTCCCTCTGTTTTAGTGGTCGTAAGTTAAAGTTGTCCCTCAACTTCTTTAACTGTAGTGTTTGCATTTTTTTAGTTCTCCTTCAACTTTTCCAATTCTTGAAGTTGCATTCTTGAGCTTTTCCTCGAAGCCTGTAATATAATGTAAAGTAATAGATTAAGTAATGTAAGAAATTATATCAAATTGCAATTATGCAATGTAGAAGATACCTCCTGGGAGGAATTCAGACTCTTCTAGTTCATCAACTATTGCGTCACGTGCATCATCAAGATAATCATATTCATGAGACAGTTTTTCATAATTGTCAGTAAGACGATGAAAATCTTGCTGACATTGATCTAACTCTACCTGTTTTGCTGCATCTTCATGTCGTAATTGATTTACTTCATTTGTAAACTTTTCTATTCCTTTTTTTAAATGATAAATATCAGTCTCACGCAAAGCAAAAACTTCTGACAATCTAGTAATTTCAGACCGGGCCTCTACTAGTGCATTTTCCTTGGCATGAACATCCGCTACCAAATCATCTCTATCTTTAATAAGTTCGGCAACATAAGAAGAATACTGCGAACTGTAAAATGAGATAGAAGATGAAAATTCCGCAAGAATCTTCTTGCGTTCCACATAGAATCTGCGGGTCTTATCTTCCAATTTTTCCACCCGTACCCAAGCCTCGTAGACACTACTCTTTGTCCAGGAAAGCGTAGTGTCAAATTCTTCCTCATTACGCAAAGCCTCCGCATACAATATCCGATACTTAGTTTCTAGTTCTTCATATTTGGACTTTGAACTACTTAGATTATCAATCAAACCATTATATTTCTCTTTGATTTCCATATTCTCCTTATTAACTTCCATTACATGATTTCCTGAGCTTCTGATTTCTATCACGCATCATATTTATAAGATCTGAACCCCTCGCTGATCCCATAAAATATGATATAGAGAAAAAGAATAATAAATTAAAAAAAATAATAAGATAAAAAGAATGAACCTTGGTTCTGAAGATCTAATAATTGCTGACGAAGAATTTCATTGTCTCGCTTCAGTTCTTCTGCATTTTGTACCGCAGCATTCTGCCCACAAGATGGCATTTTCTCTTTCACCCTTGATCAATTCAGCTTCCACCCCCTATACTTTGCTTCCATCTTCATCGACCGGCACATGAAGAATTTATGCGCAACATAAGTAGCATTTTGACCACGGGCAAGCTGTAATTTTGTATTGCTCAGTTAATATATATATACCTGTAAGATAGCTTGCTGAGGGAAAAAATATGCCTCACCATCCGCAAGGGCAATTACGTCTGAAATAAAAGAAGGAAGATTAATATCAAAAGAAACGCGGATATGATTGCCTTGATCCCTTAACTAAGCTTATTTCACTGATTCCTAAGGAGCGGATCGCATACGTTCACGCAAAGATGCCACTGAAGTAGTATCACTTTCCACGGGTTGAAAATTGTGTAGAACGGACAACAAATTCTTTAACATGAACCAACAAAAGCCTCTTCTTCATCATCAACAAGATTTTCATCTTCCATTATTCCTTTGCCTCTATCGCTATCTGAAGTACCCTTGTTGTCGTTCTTATTGGCAGCATCAGCAACACTTACACTTTTATTGCTACCCTCATCAGTAGCAACGGTAGTAGTTATTTCAGGTTCCTTTTTATCAGATGAACCTCCCTCCTCACTAACAGAATGTACGAGGAAATCATCTTCATACAAGGAAGGTGAGAATTAGGGAGGAGAAAAGGAAAATTGAGGAGCATAAGACTGAGAAGTAGATGCACCAGTACACAGACCACCAACCAATGAGATAGACTGATTTGTTAATTCTCCGGTTCTAGTCTCTTCCGCATCAACAGAGGAACCCACGAGCCCAGCAGATTGACCCTCAGGGGTACCTATGAGATTCGAACCCACGGGTTCAATAAAAATATCTCGCTCCTGGTCATTTGACTGGAGCGGAACATTTTTTCCATGATCACCTTTCTCAGATTTATCATTATCGGAGCCAAGACCTTCATTTCTTTCATCACCTGTGGGCTCAAGAATTTCCCCTTGTTCCCGCTCAGTAAATATAACCTTGGTATTTCTCCGCCTATGTCAACATTAAATTAATAAGAGGACAATTCAATAAATAAAATCTCAATTTGAATGTAAGATTTTCTTAGATAATTAATACCTTTCCTTTCGCAGCAATAACTTTTCTCTTCTTTCCCGCATCACTCTCAGACTCATCTTCCACTCGAGGCTTTATAAGACAACCACAATTAAGTAATTTCAAAGACAAAAGTTAAACATAAGAACTAAAATGTTGGAGTTATGCGTACCCTCTCATCATACTGGAAAGAAAAACCATCAAAATTTAAATGCCAGGGAAAATAGACATGCGGACCAGAAGTAAGATTGTGAACCACTGTATCTTGAACAAAACCATAAACCCAGGGACCTTCAATTACCAGAGGGGTACGATACCACCTGACATCATGGTCATCACAAATTTTTTCTTTTAAAATCTGTTGCGTCCCAGGAATAACTTTTGCCGTAGTAGTATCAATCTCCCAAAGCAGACGAAAACCCTCACCACCTTTACGGCCCAGACCAATACTCCATTTCTTATAATTCTTCGTAGCCATAACATTAACATAAGTAGCATGTAAATTATCTATGGTATAATATTTACGTTCCGCAGGATTAGGAATATAGCTTTTGAGATTTATTTCTCATTTGCTACGTTTGTGACACTCATTTAACATGCGCCACCAATTTCTATTATACTGAGCAATGGAACGGCCCGCAAAATGATTATCTACTCCACTACGACCCTAAAGAACTTCATACTGAAATGAATCTTCACTCTTATATAAAGAAAGTTCCAGACCTGCATCCAATGTGCCCGCGTATATCAACAATTTATCCGCACTATATGGGAAAATCTTTATCATATCAAGCATTATTTCATTACCTTCAACGGGTTCGTAGAAAGAAACTTTGAAGTCCAACAAATTATGTTTTCTCTTAAACTCATTGAGATCTTCAAATCTGAAACTCAAATTATCACTGGCTCGCTTATTCCTGCTGGAAGAAGTTTTCTTGGCCTCAAGATTAACTGTACTTGGAACATTTGGTAAAGCTTGCACGGAATGAACCACATTAAGGGGATGAGGATCTGAGGGACCAGATTTTCCTCCCACATTCGGTTTGTCTACAAAATATCGGGATGTTCTCTTCTCTGAAGACTGTTTACTTTGGTGCGGGGCAGATTTAGAGACACTACTATCTTTCTCTCCTGACATGATGAATTCAATCTACAATGAATAGAGGTAAAAATAATGAACAACTGATTCATCTTCAACTTTAATAATAATCATGGGAAAGAACAGATGAGGAACATGGACAAATCAGATTAAAAATCAAAAAATATTCAAGACAAATAATATCAAAAATCAGAAAATATTCAAGCAAAATTTCATAAAACACTCAGCAAATGAAAAGCCATGAAACCAAGGAATTACAGTCATAAAATTTTAAAGTTTATCATCATCATTCATCATTCATCATTCATAATCAAAGTTCAAGTGACTCAAATAAGGAAGAATCAACAGATTAAAGCTACAAAACATCTCAGAATCATTATTTCATTATTACCCACCATCAAAATTCAATCAGAGCAAATCATAACCAAAACAAATCATAAAATTAAAATCAAAATCATCATCTAAGAATCATCATTATCACCATTAGCATCTCAAAATAATCATTATCATTATTAGCATCTCAGAATCATTATTTCGTTTTTCCCATCATCAAAATTTCAACTAGAATAAATTATGACCAAAATAGATCATAAAATTAAAATCAAAATCATTATGAAACCAGAAAATAAACACAAAGCTCTTACCTGCAACAATGGTGAAATCAAAAGTCTTATCTGGAGAAAAGATTGGACTTAGAAGAAAATGGATACTCGATCTCAATGAAAAAGAAATCTTCAAGGAGATTGGGGCAGAAATTGAATTAATCAGATTCTAAAATTCTCTGAGGAAAAAATTTCTGAAAAGAGAGTAAAGTTAAGCAGGAGCGTTATGAAGAAGAAGAAAAAGGGAACAAGGATTATAACTGAAGAATCTGATAAGACTCAACTTTATGGGGGGATTTTGAAAAATAATCGTCAGAAGAATAAAAGCATATTAAATAAAAAAAGAGAAACTTTATTAAAGGCGGCGTGGAGATTGATGAAAATGTGATAATTTCCTTCCAAATTCTACCCTCCGTAGAATATAAAAGAAAAATGGCAAATTGTGAATACCAAATCTCTGCCAAACACGTGTTAGCCATCAAAGAAAGAATTGTCAGATTATACTAACTCGAGAAGTATTGAATCAAAGCATAAGTGGAATTTATTCCATATCTCGAGGAAAATCAACGGTTCAAGAAAATTCATATTGACAGCCAATCAGACATGACAGATGGCACAGAAATGACTCCAGTACTACATGACAGACATATAAGTTAGGGACAATGACTCAGGCTTGATAAGGATATGATAGATAGCGTAGAACTGACATTAAATACCACATGAAGGACATGTATCGATCATGCAAGTTGTGGGGCGAAGAAGTCAAAGAGTGATAAAAAAGGAGTAAAAGTGTGACACATCATTCCCGCAAGTCACGTGTCAGACATGCAGTAATTTAAGGAAGAGGATAACGGTCCAAAGTTTTCCAATCCCGTATCAAGTCTACGGGAATATCTATAAGAAGAGATGAGACCGCAAGGAGAACACAATCAACCTTGTGAGGAGTCGAGTAAAACAAGAAATATCCTCATTGTAATCTGCGGAATACACAAAAATTGTGCGGGACAAATATTATAAGATGTGGATAAGATTAACAGCTGGAGAGATAAGATGTGATAGGACCCCCTTAGAAATCTATAAATACCAGACTTAAAATCAGAAGAAAATATCAAAAAAGATCATTTAAAAAAAGATGATAGACTAAGAGAATCATATAACATCAAGTCTAAAATAATTCGACTAGGTAAGAATAGAGTAACATACTATTTTACTTATTCATCATATGTAATTATTTAAATCCGAAATAATATTCTCACTAATAATATTTTCATTGATTCAATTTTCTTAATAAAGTTTTTCAAATAATATATTCATTTGGCTGCGATGATATTAACTTTTAATAATCACATAGTAAGTTTTTGGATTCCAAAATACCCACATAGTAAGTTTTTGGGATTCCAGTTCATTCATAGAAACGGCAGTAACTCAGCCAACCTACTCGCAAAGAAGGTCAAGATCTCTTGCATCCCGCAACAATCTTGGGTTGAAATATCAACTGCATGTTTAGCTTTTCCTTGAGAACAGTAATATTATTTCTTATTATTTTGTTTCCGATGCGTTGAAAATCTATACTGCAACAGCTTGTAACACTTATAATTTGCTTAAGTTTAAACGAAATTTGCTTTTCTCGAAAAAAAATTAAAAAAGAAAATAGCTAACTGCTTATCTCATTACAATGTACTACCGCTGACATTGAAAATTTAGTACAGACAGCTTCACTTTCGCACGAGTTAGGGACAGAGTGGAAATTATTGGGTCTACAAAGTTTGTACGAACTTTTGTGTTTATGTTCTCTAGAGTCATCGCAACTAACCCTTACATTAAAACAAAATCCCAGTTTTCATTATTCTTTTGAGAACAACTGTCTGATTGTTCTTCCATTTAATGAAGCAAATTGTTTGAATATTGAACTTAATAAATAAAAACCCATAACCATGTAACTAAATTTAGATTCCCGACGATGAAGAGTAGTGTTCCAAGGAATTAGTATAAAGTCACACGACGGGGATATTCTACTCATAAAAAGATAATGTTTTTACTTTAGTATTAGATATGCCCAAGGATTCAATCATGTGCATATCAGAACCGAGGTCTTTATTTCCCGTAACGGAAAATGGTTGATAAGAATGACTATGACTACTATTAGGGACAACCAAATGCCTTAACCAGAGTCCTCCAAGAGAAAAATAGTCTACTTTTGAAAAAGGTAAACTCGATCCTCTGATATACATATTCCACTATTTATTTATATAGTCTTTAGTATTCTGAGCTAGTGATTCCAGATATAAGCCCATTTTAGGAAGGTGAAAACATATTGTAAGGACATATTATTAGGCAGGAGCTGGTGATTTAGAAAGGTGGTTGGCATCAGATCCCTCAGGTATGTCATAGCCCCAAGTGATATGGGCGAAAACGTCGTCGAAAAAGTGCTAAAATTATCCTTTCGTAGGCTTTATTTTATAAGTCTGTTACGGAGTTTTGGGCTCGGTCCCTGTATCTGAACAACTATGACTAATAGATCTGCACAGAGAAATGCAACCGAGGAGATGTATGAGCCATTGGATCAAAAAGGCTTCCAGGATCTGAGTTCCCCTTCTTCTGGGCTGTGGCTTTACCTTCCTTTTATTCCTTAGGCTTAGATGTCCCTTATTTAGGAGAAAATTTTACCAGTGAGTCGAACCTTTGATTTTGAAGCCTTAACGTGGTAAGGTTTTCGCCTAAAGAAAGGACATCTAATCCTAAGGAATAAAAGGAAGGTAAAGTCAAAGCCCAGAAGAAGGGGAACTCAGATCCTGGAAGCCTTTTTGTTTAATACATTTCCAACTCGTTTTTTATCCAGTCTAGCCGGTGTATTATACTGAAGTGGCTCTCACGTGATCCCGGTTTTGATTATGTCTATTAGTTATTTCCACTACAGTGAAGCAACCCAAAACACATAACCATGTGGTCCCTATGTGTGGGATATCTGGGGATTCGGCTGTAAGTCTCGTAAATTAGTATGTTGGCGTACCATGTGAAGAATCCAGTCAAAAAGTGATGCGTTAAAATAAAATTAATCTGCGATAAACAGTGGCGAAGCCAGAAATTAAAGGTGAGGGGGGATAAAAAGATTCTATAAATTTGTGGACTTTAGTGGACTAAATATAAAATATTAGGTGGACTAACTATAAATTTTAGGATAAAAATAAAGGTTTTTAAGTGGTTTTTATGATTTTAAGGGAGGGCCAGGGTTAGTCAACCCTTGGCTCTGCCACGACGATAAATTAATAATTTTGTTAAAATAATATTTTTTTTCAGTTACGATTTGGGCCAATGTGCTAAATTGATAATCCCACTAAATATATAAGATAATAACAAAAAAATAATTTTCAATAGGACCCAACTAATATATAAATTAATAATCATTATAATAACAATACACAATATGCCTTACTAAAATAGGAATTTTGCTTAAGTGGAAATACAGGTAAAAAATATAGTAGAAGAAAGAGTGACGGAGATCTTATTAATAGTAATCAGTTCCTTTACATAGTATAATATCCTTTATATACATAGACTGGGAAAACCCTAACTAGCTATTTGGGTCGTACATACACGGGCCCAAAGCTCTACAACACTCCCCTTTGTGCGGTCCAACAATCCTGCCTTCTTGTGTAGTCCTTCACATATACTGCTTCACATGTAGTTTTCTTCTCAATGACCAATGTGTTTAAGTTAATTGGATCATTAAAACATCACCAGGAAAACCCAGAGGGACAAAACCTGAACTAATGAAAAATAGTACAATATTAAGAAAATTTAAATCATATTTGGACTCGCATATGTTTCCCCGTTAAAACCTTGACAAGGGAAAAACCCAATGGGACAAAACCTTGACAAGGGAAAAAGAGTACAACGTGATAAGTCCGGAATGATGCGTTTCTTGAATAATCATACATGGGTGATTAATAAAAATCCAGTGTTGAAACGCAATAGTAGTATCAATACTGCTAGTTGGCTTGTGTAGAAAACTGTTGTGATACAATTATTGCTCCTTTTTGAAAGTTGTTTCACTTGTCATATTCTCGTGATTCATTTCTTTGATCTTGATATTGTTCAGTAATATCAACACGATCTCCAAGTCTTTAACATTCAGCATATACCTGGTGTAGTTATTGTTGTCTCGCTAAAAACCTTGTCGAGTAACAAAAACCCTATGGGAAAAACTAATCTCGATCGAAGGGAAAAAGAGTACAACACAACTTCACATTTCAAAGTAAAATATGTCGACATCATATTCTTGGATCCTCCCCATGATTCCATTCTGGGGAGTTTCCAGAAAGTTCCTTTAGCCATGTGCTTTTCGAAAGTGAATATAGGTAATGACTTAGTAAATAAGTCTACCATATCTCCCCCTGATTACTTTCTTGGAAGAAGATATTATTGTTCGACAACTTTTGGATTGCACTTCTATTAGCAGTCTTCTTTATGTCTTTGCAAGGATAAAACAAACTCATGTCAATGGTTCTTATAAAGTATATAATTACATTCATTATACATTCCAATGACGCTGCGTCGGCGCTAAGCTATAGATAGCTAACAAGTTCAATAAAGATGAAATAATTGGTCAAGTATAGTATGTTAAGTACAACAATGCGTCTGATGCACTTATTTTAGGGGAATTTTATCCCCCAACACATCTACGTCATCTTCCTTTAGACGAAATGGTCATTTACTTACGTTTGAACCTCAACTAATCATAGGAGTGCTAGCAGGATGCATGTCATTGTTAAATTTTCTGATGATTGTGGACATATGCAAACTGGTGAAATAAATTACCAAAATCTCGGTGTTCGATTGAGCTTTCCCATATTTTTCATCTCAAAATTCGGATTTCAAGCAGCTTGTAAAATCCATTCTTTCATGTAATGTCCATACCATCAACATTGATAGCTACAATTCCAAATCATGAACTTTTCTTTGTGAGTACGCAGGGCACAATATCTTACTTTTTTATCCCTTCCTAATCAAATAATCACTTAGACGGGTATACCAAATTCGCCTAATTGTTTCAGTCTATAAGTGAGAATTCCACTCTAAGAGCAAAGGCACTATGTGGCTTAGAGTCATTTGATTTGGGCAACAAAAGGCTATCAAACACTTTTGTAAATATCTTTATCCCTTAATCCTTATAGAGATATGTAATAATTAACCACATACAAATGCTGCATTTCAAGTCCTTTTGAAACTACCAAGCTAACTAAGTAACAGAATGTTGTAACGTTCATTACAAGAAAGTAAACAATTCTAGGGCTTTGTGAGAAACCTCGCGCCACAAGGCGAGTCTTTATACTTTGAGACTTCATTCTTCTTACTACGCTTTGTGAAAAATAATTAAATATGTCCACAGGATTTACACTTGGTTGGATACCACTACCACACCAAATACCTGTATATTTGTCAAAGAATCAAATTCTACCTAGATTGTGTAGGCTAAATATGCTCTTGTGAACATTAAGTAACAAGGAGTATGGTTCGATCTGATCGTGCTCTTTTTCCTTGAGCAACTATATATGAAAATAATAAGCATCAATATGCTTGCATGGTCTCTCTATTGACTCGTGCACATTCTCATAATCCATTGGGATTTCATTATTCTCTTGAATCATTAAATTTCGGAGCGTCCTCCTATTTTGATTCATGGACATAATTAGAGACAATCTAATGAGATGATTTCATTGATGACGTGAATTAGGTTGTTCCTTACTCACCTACTTCCTTTCTAGGTAAGCATTGATCGAACCTGGTGGTCTTTCCATGTTCCTTTATGGATCCATGACCTCAGCTACACTTCCATCAAATATGGTTGCAACACCTAAGTGTATATCCCTTATTGGGGATTTCTAACCTTGCAGGCATATTTGCAGTTGATATGTGTGATCTTGTCAGTTTAGTGATATCGGTGCACATTCTGAAAATCGATTGTTCTTTTTCACTTCACGTTTACATTTGTGGGATACTAGAATCAATATGAGACATAGTGGTAACAAATCAAGATAATTCCTGTCGTTCTCTTAGAAATTCCTTTTTCTATCTCCCTCTAACGACGGGAAGACTGTCTCATCAAATGACAACCCCCAATTTTAACGGTTAGGAGATCGCCTGCTAAAGGTTTCAAAGTGCGGATAATTGTCGGGAATCCATATCCAACATAACTACTTAATCGTTTTGATAACCCATCATATTACGATGTGGGTTCGTAATGACACATATACAATACAACCAAAAATGCGTAAGAATACAGATGTCAGGCTTATGTCCAGTTACCAGCTAGTACGCAGAAGTGGTTGACCAACAGTGGATTCTAAAACGAATAAGTAAAGTTGCATGCAATATGGCGTATCCCAAGCACTAACAGGCAGGTTGGTACGCATAACCATTGCTCTAGATATCATTTGTAATCTTTTGATGGTAGCTTCTGCAAGACCATTTTAAGTGTGAATATGGTGTACGAGATGTTATACGTCTATTCCATTAGACATACAATAATCATCAAATCCTTTTGATGTGAGTTCTCTAGCATTATCAAGTCTGATAGACTTGATAAGATAATCAGGATGGTGAGCCCTTGAACGTATAACTTGTGCTACGAGCTTTGCAACTGCAGCATTTCTTGTGGACAATAATGCAACGTGTGACCAACGGGTCGAATCATCTAACAGAACCATAAATACCTGAATGGTCCGCACTCTGATGTATAGGTCCACAAATATTATTTTGTATCATCTGGGAAAAAAATCATTTGGAAATCTTTAGCGTAGCATGGCCTCGATCTTGTTTTTGCTAAAGAACAGGCTTCGTAAAATAAATGATGTGCTTTCGACATAGTCAACGAAGTAGGATGAAAAATAGGTTGCACATCACTTTTCTGAAAAGGCAAATGTTGTGTTAGAATAACCCTTTGACCAGTTAGTGATTGGTTACTTTGTGCTGTAACAATCTTTTATCCCACTTTCTTTCTTTTTTTTCTTCTAAAAATAGGATGTCCGTGTAAATTCTTCAAAACACAGATCATCATATCATGACCTGGTTGCTCAAAGTGGTTCTGCCTGTATGAGTCACTATTCAACAACTCATCTTTGACTCATTAGTTTTTTCTAAAATACGTTTTCTTCCATATTTATTAGAGATAACATTTATATATTCAATTCCATTTTAGAACAATGTTTCCGTGGCAGAATTTTCACAACCATGCTCTCGGTGAGTTGACACAAATTCAAAACTATGCTCAAATAGCGATTACGTACTTGTTTGCTTTCAAGTAGCTATAATGAGATACAAGCTAATGCTCTTGAAGAGTCACTGTACATTCAGTTCATGCTCTCATAGGAGCTATCAAAAGTTCAAAATTATGCTCTTAAAGAGCTGATACAAATGATGCTCTCAAGGAGCTGTCACATATCACAATCATGCTCTCAAAGGAGCTGTTTAACCTTCACGAGTTATTCAGGCTTCAACAGTTGCTCTCAAGTAGCTATTACCATCTGCACTTTTATTCAGCCTACTGTGGTTTCAAGTCTCTCTTTGTTGCAGTTACTTGTACTCTGTATAGAGACTTAGGCTTGGATCTGTCACCGTTTGCCATCATGTAGCTTGCTCCATGCTAGAGCAATTGGTACAGTTGTAGGTACCTATCACTCACATTCAGAGATTATGATTATATCTCATTCAATCATACATCAAGTGTATATATACAACTTAGGAAATATTTTTCTACTATAAGTAGATTTATCTGAAGAATTATTGTCTTCATATCAAAGATTCATATATATGCAAATATGCAGCTATATAAGTTAACTGGACTTAAAGCAATCATAAAGAGCTACTGTAGCATTTTTGCCATCTTTGGCTTAAAGTTGAGATAGCATTCAGGTAACATTTTTGTGTACAGGCATGCTGTCAGGTATGTATTGAGCTATAAAGAAGCTACACTAGCATGTTAATGCGCATTTCAGGTGAGCTGAACATTAGTCAAGTTTTCAGGTATGCTCTGGGTTGAGAATAAAGTTATGCTCATACTACTATTGTGGTAGGAGCTTTCAGATCTTCATGCATTCACTTAAAGAGTCGCATTTATATTAAGTTAGAGCTGGTAATACTTAGCTCATTTGAGATGAAACTGTCGCTATATCAGTTCTTTAGCAGCTCCATGACCTTGTTGTAATGTTTGATTGCTGCAACTCCTTGGCTTTTGCAGGTGGATCATATTTTGAAATTTAAAGTATCCATCCTGAATCAACACCAGCAAGTAAGTACGATATACTAATCACATTTATAGTAACATACATCTTTCAGCTATGATTAGGGCTCATAGGCCTAGTAACCAGATGTAAGTCAAAAATTCAGAATTGAAGATGCATGATTCAGGTTAAAACTTAGTTAATTTCAAGCTACGCATGTGTAGATAGCTACTCATGGAAGCAAAGTTATGATATAAGCATTCAAATTCTCTATCATATGTCCTAAGCAAAATATAATTCCATTTATGACTCTTAAGTTTGAGCGGCCTCATGTTGCACATTATAGATAGGTAATAGATAGATGTTGCACATCATGTCTCTGAAATTGGTACTCAAAGCTTGTATTCAACAACGGGAATTTCACGATTTTCAAGCTAGGTTGGTCTTGCAACCAAATCTACTATGTTCGAGTATATGAATTTTTGAGTTTAAGATTCAATATGCAGATATAAGTTAAGTTTAAATTATGCAATTGCAAATAGCTGCTCAAGGAATATTGACAGCAAAATAAGCTACCTAAGTTACAAGCAAACTCATAGATTGAGGTCAAAATCAATAGCTACAGGACAAATTCAAAGAGTTTTCAAGGTTTATGCATTAAGCTTAAAAGTTGATTTAAGATACATGCTTCTGAATCATAGCAGCTCTTATAAGAAAAGTCAATTCACAAATAGGAGTTATGCAATAGTTATTAATTTCAAGCTATATGTTCTTTAACATGAAGCTACAATTCTTCATCCTTTCAACAGAGAGCTTACAAAGATGTTTTACATTCAAGCTCCTCAAACGTTAATATGTCATAAAAAGTTTACTTATTCCTTAATTTTGAAACATGATTTCAATTTTAAATTTGCCAGATTATCTTCATTATTTAAGAAGCATCAGATTATGCTTAACAGGTCAAATCTCGCAGATAAAGATTATAGGAAATCTTAAAGGATTTCATACATAACATTATACATCAGGTGTGACTTTATGTTATTAGACAACATTTGCAAGACATATATATAACAATCAAAAACTGTAAAGAAGATTACGAATACTTATCTTCCATTAATTATGAGATCATTTGTTGTTCCCTTCAGCTCATACTCGTTTCAATACGACAACACCGTCACCACCAATGGATGTTCTGCTGAAGATATGAATTATCAATGAAATTGAAAAAGATTTTCAATTAGATACAAAGTTAAGGTTTTAAAACTATATTGTATCTGTTGTTAAAAATTGAAAAACTAACATAATGTTTGATTGATACAGATAAAATCGATCAAGAACAAACTAAATTTCAATTTGAGATCAAAAGTTAAAAGTTAATGAAAATTAAATCAGATTAATGGGTAATAGAGATATTGATTCATTGATACCAAATCTGAAGACTGATTTTCGTTCGAAAAATAGATTAAAAGATAGATTGAATTTCAGGTTGAAACCCTAGAAAAAAAATTGTTAAACTTTTCGAAAACTTCTTTGTCAATTGAGAGATTAAGATAAAACGATTATAGATCTGTACTTTGATTATAAATCAGAAGAGTAAATCGACATGAAATCGTAGAAATTAGGTTTTCGAAACCATAAAAACATTTCTGAAATCGATTTTCAATCTAAGGTTTAACAATTTGAATCGATTTAAAACAACTAGGATAGATTAAACTTATCTTTTTCTGCTTCGATGATTGAATCCTCGTCTCTAGCTGTTGCCGTTGATGTTCATCAGCTTTTCTTCCTGTTTCAGTAAAACCTCAACAACACGAGCTATTGGTTTGATAATCAAATTCGTTGCCTCTAATTCCTTTATTGGCATTATCATCGTTTTGGACTGGTTTGGTCGCAATTAAGACTGATGGTTTTTGTTCAGAAGCACTGATGGTTCTGGTGTTTTTTTCAGACTAAAACATGAACCTAGTCGGCTTCAATGAAGTTGCCGTATTATCCAGAAGTTAGGGCTAATCACTGAAAGTAAAAAAAATGGCGGTTGAGTTTCGTGTTGATAACATGTTCAAGTAGAAATACAACAAAAAGATATACTAAAAGAAAGAGCGATAGAGATCTCATTAATAGTAGTCAGTTCCGTCATATAGTATACATAGATCGGAAAAACCCTAACTAGTTATTTTGATCTCATATACAAGGGTCCAAAATCTTATAACAAATTTTAAATTTTTGTAAATTATTTATACTTTGGTACTCAAGTTATGATCAGAACTTTAGTTTAGTTATTTTAAAAAATTTAAGGGTCAATACCTGTACTAAGCGATGATTGTCAAGAGTTAAAACTTCAGTTTGACTAAATTATTATTTTTTATTTTCTATCGTATAATTTTTTTAATTAATTTTTATAACCATTTTAATAATTGTTCATTATTTTTTTATTTTTTTATTTCAAGGCTCGACATTTATTCGTTAACCATTCTTTTTTTTCCCTTTAAACCATCCAAAATTTCTTTTTCTTCCAAAATAATATACTTTATCAGCTAAAAAAAATAAAAAATAAATAAAAATTTAGAAGGTCCTAAAAGAAAAAAAAAATATGATTAATAAATAAAGATATGATCTTGAAAGATAAATTAAAAAAATATGGACAAATATATCAAATGGTTAATGAGTTATTAAAAAAAGATTATATAAAAAGAAAATAAAATTTTAAATTGGTGAAATGGAGTTTTGACAACCAACCATTAGTCCAGATTTACACTGTACAAATCATCGCAACAGTTTACAAGTAAGTTTATTTTATGAAGTTTCTTTTCTCACTATTATTCGCTCATTCAAAACGTACCAAGTAAAGTGTTACATTTCTAACACTAACCATAGTGCACTAGACTACACTGTTTTACATTAAAGTGAAGGAGAGATTCATCTTTCTTAGTTTTTATTCAATAATATACTCTTATTTTCTTACATTTACAAAGTATCATGAACATGTATTTATAATACTGAAATAAGTGAGATAGGTCATCACTTAAAGGATTAACATCAACATCTACAGGATGTATTTTTCAGTTGTGTCATATACATACAGATTCAAATGGGACCCATATAATGTCGGCATCCAAACACCTATCTCCTTATAACATTCCCCTTTGGATGACCATTATTCCAGTAACGTTGTTTTATCTAAAACTTTGCCAGAAAAAATCTATAAGATAAAAACTGGACAAAAAAAAGAGAACAACGCGCGGAGCTTCTGATGTTGGTCGCCAGGAAATTGCTACTTCATTTAAATCTTGTCAAGAAAAATACTTGGAAAAACCTGAACGTTGGTAGCTCACAATCATATTGATGAAGCTGCTTATTTTGCTTTGTTATAGTCTTATCCGGAAAAACCGTGTGCGATAAAACCCTGGAACAAATAATATAGGTGATTATCCAATAACCCATATTTCGAGAAACTATATGGATATACATCTCTTTAGATGATGATCACCGTTCTAAGTTGTTATCTCATTAAAAACCTCGTCAAGAAAAATCCAGAGAGACAAAAAATAAATGTAGGAAAATATGAGCACTCAGAACAATGATGGACCTGGAGATGTTGCCTCGTTAAAACCTTGCCCGGAAAAACCCGAAGGGACAAAACAAGGACGAAAGAAAAATAGTACAGAACTGCGGATATCAATGGACTTGCATGTCTCATTAAAACCTTGACAAGGAAAAATCCAGTTTGGAAAAATCTTGACTAAAGAAAAAGAATGCAAAACATAAAAATCCATTATCCAATATCCATAGGCTTTCACGGATTTACTCCCGCTGATGAGTAGCCTTTTCAGTTGATCACTGTGCCCGATGATAGTGCATAGATATTACGAACCATCCTTTAATTTCTTCAGACTTTCTTTTACTCGAGAAAATTGGTCCAAATTTCCTTAATGCAATTTTAAATGATTTTATGATTGTGCTAGCCTTTCATTCTCCACTAGCTTTGTCTAAACAATCGTAACCAACTGGAGGAAGAAAAAACATGCTCTACTACCAGACTACTAAGTAGAAGAATATTTAGTTGCTTTAATGAACCTGCTGAAAAATTAAAAATTAAACAGTCTGATTAACTTTTCTCTATGGGAGACATTATGCAATCTTTCAAAAGATCAAGCTTAACGGTACCACGAACGTGAGAGACTTTTGTTCGGACCAATGTCTTGATATTGGGGCTGGGTAGTACCAGACTTTTATATTTACTACAAACCCAATATCTAGTATTATAGCATATTTCAGCTATTCTACCATTCACACATCTTTTGTGTAATATATACACATAATGGTCAATCTTAAATGTAATAGATTGCATAATTATAACTATCTTAGCTTGTCCATTTAAACATGGGTAAACCTTTAAAGTTTACAAAATTAATGGACTCCTAGCTAAAATGTTCAATCAACAGATTGAAACCTTGTTTTACCGAGATTTTACATTTCAAATTCCTACTTTAAGCATTTTTTTGTTTGGAAAACTCTTCAGGAATTCAAATTAAATTGATATTGTATACAAGTCTAGCAAATTCAAAGTTTACTCTCTAATAGTAACTCATGGGCATATAGGATTGTTCACATATCCCAAGATTTATAAGTATTCACTTAGACGAGTATACCTCATCCGTCTAAATCATTTCAAACAACACAAGGATCGATTAAACTTTAGTGAATATATATGACATGGTAATTCTTATTATACCTGAAAAACTTCAAGAATTTTCATGCAAATATTTGTATTAATCTTTTATACAAATGCACAAACCAAATCCATTAGATGCACATCGAGTCCTTCAAGAACTGCCAGACTTAATCATGTACCCAGGAGGTAATTGCATCCACAACAGGGAATATGTTCTTTGAATCCATCTCAGGTTTCTGTGATAGACCTTGTGCCATTAGTTGACTTCGTTTTTCTCACTTTGCAAAAAACACCCACATGTAGCCAATTAGGCCTTACACTATCGGATGTCTGGACTACAAACACCTACTTGTGTCCAAGTGTAGCACACACTGAGTGTTTAGAATGCAGTTCTAAAGATATGTATTTTTACGAGAAACTGTTATTCTGCTTAGATTACTCCTTATCCAAACATTATTTTTTCAACATTCCTCTTTAAAGTGTGGTTTAACACCTCCAACATCTAAGGTAGCATCAATGGATAATTTGAATGCGTCACCAACAATCATTTTATTATAGTCGCAAATTTTCCTATTGCATGCAGCTTTTGCAGAAACGTTCTCTTATTGGGAGAACTATATTTATAGAAATCAAATCTTCCTTTGATAGCTTCTTAAAGAGTTATATCTTTCAATGATTGTGTTTTGTTCTTTATTTTTAAAAGGAGAAAAATATTTTGAATCAACTAGTCATCCATGCTTGAGGTGCATTTTAAATGACACACTAGGTACGACATTCACAACTCCTCAAGGAAGCAACTTGCTTTGCAATTTATGAAGAAATCAAATCTTCAGTATGTCTTTCATTGTTGAAAACATCAAGATGAGATACATCCTAGTTCATCTTTCAGCAAACCAAGTGTTTGTGGGTAAAATGATTAAAGAGTAAAAAGGAAAAAAGATGGAGTAGGCTGATGCTAGTAAGAACAAATCATCTAAACTCCAAACATTTTTACTGTGTAAGTATTTTAAGATTCGAGAGATCAATCGGTACAAAATTAGCCTAAATCAAGGAATTGATCGTTCTAATTTCGTTTCGTTCACAAAGGAAGAGAACGGTTGATCTGTAGGGAGGAAAGCGGAGAAGGTATTTGAGATCAATGGAATTGAATGTCAATGATGGTATGCGTTTGAAATACTATGAAGATGAAAATCAAAATTCTGAGTTTTCTTATAATGCTCTAAGATGATAGCTCTGTGATCATATATCCTTGTTATCTTATATCATTATTGTTAATAGGTTGAGGAACCTATCTATAGCAGTGGAAATTAACACATTGATCTCGTAAGTGGTGGTAGTTGCAGAGAAGTAGAAATCGTGGTGAAACCAGTTCCGCTATGTTAGGGAGACTTGATAGTTGTAAGACCACTACTCCCTTTCCTCATTCAACTGCCGACACGACTTATTTACTTTCACATCGTGGGTGTATTTCTACACCGCACGTGATGTAGGCCGCCAGACCAAAACCTTAGTGAATATCCCCCATATGACATGATTGATGTCTCGAGCATGGTTAAGTCTTTTATAGACGTGTATTATCTGGTCAGTTGTTGACCAAGATAGTCTTAGTCTTAACATATTGATGAGTTCTAGCATGTAGACTCGAAGCATAAGGTGTATGTTGAGATAAGCAGTGATACTTAATAGATCATAGACATAAAAAGTCTGACTGGTATTGACATTGGTAGTTGTGGTATACCATTGTGTTAGCTGAGGCAGTAATGATACCTATATGATCTTATTGGATTAATAAGCATAGGTCTAATGAGATTGCTGGATCATCAAAGACTAATATATATGCGCATGTATGTGTGTGTGTATTTTACAACGTTTGATATGTCAAGCGAATTCGTATGAGCATCAATTCATATGAACATCGAGTCATATGAGCATCAACTCATGTGACTAGCCATAAAATAATTCAGTTTCGTCCACTGTTAAATGGTTTGAGTAGCAAAGTAGAGAAACTATAATATTTACTTTGGCGGAAGAACCAATTAAAATATTAATCATTAGATTATTTTAATTATTAGTAACATGACTAATTTGTAGCAGGACCAATTGGAGTATTAAGTAGTAAAACCCTAATCATGATCGAAGAAAGAAGTGATAGAAGAGAGAAGTGATAGTAGAGGACCGACTAGGTGGGCAGAGCAAGGATCGGTGATTGTGGGATCATTCCTCGTTGCTCCGCGCGTCATAAGGTCTCAAGCAATATTTCGATATATTTAGTAATAATATATAAGAGAGAATTTTGATATAAAAACCAACTGGTGTGAAGACCAAAATCTAGGAAATATTAAAATAATAATATTTTATTATATTAAATGGTAGCATGACCATTCTATATAGCTCTGCAGAGCATATGGTTTTAAAGCAAAAGGGAGTCTAGGCTTCTGGTAGAAAGAAAAAAAGAGTTTTAATAGGAAGATTGAAACCTTAGGTAAAGGATAAAATCATATAAAATAATAAAACCTAAAATAAGAAAATAGAGGGGTGGGGACCGACCATGGGATGGATGGCCGGCGCCGGTCCCACGACTCCCTTCTTATTTCTTATTATTTATACCTCTTTTCTCTGATTGCTCTTTAATCTTATTACTCTTAAGCTTTATTGCTCTTAAGACTTATATCGTTACGCTCTTAAGACCATTCATATGTGAATAAACAAAAAAATTCATTGATTTTCGTCGTTAGAAAATTTCAGACAACTCTTTAGTAAAAACGATGTAGATTCTTCATACGATGTCCATTTCGATGGTTAACTCCAATTCGGAATCCGAAATTGCCAGTTATCTCCCTTCGTAGAAAATTTAGGTTTAGAGCTCGTTTTGGTAGTCAAACAGAGCAAACAACAACCTTCCAGGAACATATTACGCAAACTTTTGACAGTTTTCAGATTGAACTTCGTCTAGGGTTTAGATCATATCTCCTAGACTGTTACTCGGAATAAAACGCACTTTAAGTATATTGGAGTAGACACATAGGGGAACATATGTTTTTTAGAATGTTTTTTCATATTCTCCACCCATTGATACGTTTTTCCAAGATGATTATGACGATACGTCAGAAATCAGAGTTTCGACCAAGTATACCCATGTGCAACTTGTTGTGAGCTTTCATACAGGCTTGTACGAACACTATGATAAATCAATATTATTCAATTAGGTTTTGAATATTGATATAAAGCAATTCTAGGAATTCATCCGGAGAATATAATGCTAGAATTTATTATTATTCGCTCTATACTAGTAGACAATTTATCAAGGAGCATTGATATCCCTTTTGGAACAAGGATGTGTTCTGGATATTCATTATGTATAATCAGAGATCATTTGGGAAGAAATCACAATTATCACTAGTGATATTTTGAGGACAATGTTGCTCTATACTAGTGATTAATCCATCTAGGAGCTGTCAACTCATTATAAAGGAACAAACACTAAGTCGTACAATGCTAATATTGTGTATATTCATATAAAATATTGAAAGCTTAGCCAGGTGAGGCTCTAGTATTATATGTATATATTCAGAGAGGCTAAAGGATAAATGTGAGATGCCTGTAGAAAAAACTTTATATTTTTACGTTGTCTTCAGGCGGTACCCCCC
>JAJJMC010001074.1:2254439-2298440 GCA_023531435.1 Papaver californicum
CAACCATGGGAAGATTTTCTTATCAAATTTTATAAATCTTGTTGTAGTAGCAAACGCAGTGGAGCATCATATAATACATCACGTCTCCAGGCAGAAACATGGAAATGGTTTATAAGTAATAAGTTCAAAATGTCTTACGAATGAATCAACGAAACCATTCAATGAATGTGCAAGAATAAAAAAATATTCACTATTAATACCCAGATGCACAGTTATCACCCAGGTGATATGTTGAGTCATTTAATACTACAAGACTATACTTCTATCAACCTGGTTAAGTGTTTGTGGAAACTCGTTTTCAAGGGTTGGCGTTGTACAACATGCGACCTTAGTTCTCTCACTATGCTTTAATATAAGCATCAAATTCGTAACCAAAATTTGCGGATGCTAGGACTACGGCCCCAAAAGCGTACAAAAGTGAGGAAACAACTCAATATGGATCAAGATCCATATTTCCCAATCATATAAACTTTGTTGATATTCCCTTGCAAAGGGGGGATATATATTCACAACTATTTCAGTAACTACTCTGAACATTATCGACAACCAGTTAACAATCAGTTAATAATGATCTCACATCATTCTCTAGAGTATGAGGATACTCTAATCCGTTGGTACCACATTTTAATATACAAATATTCTCCTCCATGAGATATCTACGCATATGTTATGAATATGATCCTCGTCAGGAGATATCAACTCACCACTCAGAGAAAATATGGATGTTGTCTGATTAGATTAGCATACATCGTATAATAGGTTTCCATATATGCTTGTAATTAAGCATGCTTTCATAAGAAACAATCAATGCAATTCCATGATATTCCTTACAAGGACCTTAAAATATGTCGAATCTAGCTAGTGTACGTATTCTTGTTGAACCAATAAACATAGTAATCTCTAACACCTCGGGCATCTATTGGTGTGAGAATTTAGATGAGACAAAATTGGAATTAACCAATAACATCAACGATTCCACCCATGATCTTTAGGCGGCCATGTCTCGTTGCAGAACTTCAAGTTCCGCATTTATTACTGGGTGCAAAAAAAAATAAGACGTAACCCAGGAGAGATAACTGATCAGGTTTCTTATCTTGTTTACTGTCTAGCTAAAATAAATTTAAAAATTTACATTTCCATGTAAAATACACAGTAAACTATAAAGTAAATTTTGTGAACATAAACATTATCTTAATATCAGTTTCAGTCCTGTTAAGACGACTGATAAAGATTAACGATAATGAACATCAGTGCTAGTGTACGAACCGTGTCTTTTATGTCACAACGATATCATAGCTTGACCAGGCTCATAAGTTGCTTATTTAACCAATAATTACACTACCGTCCCGTAATTCTCCACTTTTAGTAGTACGGTGCTTATCAGGTTCCTAAACCTGAAAGCTGTTGTGGTTCCCATATTTAAATATGTCTACCACGATTGCATCTTTCTCATTTTCCGTGTCTATTAGTTTGTCAAAAACAAACTTATTTGCACAGGTACTGATGTAAATTTTAATTAACCAAATTTGTGATTTTTGGTAATATATTATGGTGACGGGAAAGACTTGATATTGACTATCATTTAAAGAACTGCAGCACTCATTATCGCTTGACGTTGTATATATATGAGGCACATTTAAAATACGTAGATCTTATTGTTGTTGTCACAACATATACAAAGTGCATACCACGCACTAGCTTCTTAAAGATCGTCAATGCGCATAAGAAGCGCATATATTGTGCATACCGTAAAGCTCGCAAAAGTACATAAGGGCACAAAATTCTGTCGTTTTCCTTATTTCTTATCATAGCGTTTTATACAACGCATATATTTATTCTCTAAATTCAAGCCAAACTATATACCACACAAATCCATGGTGAAACAATGAAGGAATTTATTTTCCACGTTGTGCTAATGGATGCGGAAAAACCTTTAATTATTCAACTAATGTGGAAAATATCAATCATTTGGTTAAATTTGGAAATCAAATAATATCACAAATATGAGTCAGTGCTAATAGATACCCATTTGGATGTCTCTCTTCATACCGCGACAATTATTTATGTTGTCAATAGCACATACAAAATGCGGTGAGATATCTAATTTCTCCTTTAACAGATCCTAATTAAATAGAGAACTAAGTTAGTCATAACAAACATATATATATATATATATATATTAGAAAAATAATTAAATCGAATACACAAAAATAAAAGAGAATTATCCTTTTTTATAACATCGTCGTCAAATGATGATTAGACCGTATGCTGGTTTGTGTTAAGCAATTCATGTTGATAATACATTGCATTTCTAACACTAACATAATGCACTAGAATACACGGTTATATTAAGGTAATTAACTATATATATGTGAAGATAGTGAAAGTGTAAGTAAAGAGTGAAGGGAAAATTCATCTCTCTTAGTTTTTATTCACAAATGTACTCTTGTTTTCTTACACTTACAAAGTACCCTCAACGTGTATTTATATAAGTAAGATGAGTCATTACTTAAAGGATTAATAATAACATCTAAAGGACGTGTTTTTCATTTGTGTCATATACATGTAGATTCAAGTAGGACCCATAAAATCTGGTCATCCAAAAATCTATCTACTTATAGCATAAAGTTTTTGTAATAAAAAATTTGTGACTTGTTAATAGGAGGATCCGACCAAAATCACCAAACTATCAAGGTTTCATATAAACCCTATCTTTTTTACTCTTTATTTTACCAATGTGAAGAGAAAATAACACGGAATAAATCACAACATCGTCATCAAAACCTTAAGTTCTATTTTTTCTTTTCATTTTAAACTAGTTGTACACCCGTGCTTTGCACGGGTTCAGATTGGACGTTCCAAATAGTTCATGTTGGTTGTCCTAATTTTTTTTTTGTTATCTTCCAACATTAAAGTGGGTAATATAACTATATTTACAGTTAAAGAGAAATGTTATTATATCGAATTGCATATGTTAAAGATCTTGGAAAAATATGTAGCATCTCCCTCATTCCCCACATGAGCTGCAATCTTTCTCATGATACACTCCGGTGAACCCAAACATTGAAAGCATGTTGAAGCTGCTGCTAATAGGGGTTGTTAGCCACACACACTAACCAGCTGGGCTATTCCAGCATTATTCTTCTTAATAAAGTCTTTTAATACACTAAAAATTTAATTTATCACAGTGCAGAGCTGAGTTCAAGGTTCTCGCCGGAAAATGGTCTCCTACTCAAGAACGGTGGATGAGGAGGGCTTTACATCTGTAAAAAGAAGAAGAACAAAATCTAATGAGTACAAAGAAAATTCGGCTAGTGGCTTGGTTAATGTTGCAAACAGAAACATAAATAATTCAAATCATTCAAACACAGGAAACTCAATAACAGTGGAGAGAAAGACTATAGGGGGATCTAGGGGAAAGAAAGGAGAATGGACATAATTCATTTAGCTATATGGTATGGTAGCAAAAGAAGATTTTGTTGGCTCAGTTTCAAGGCAGGAGTATGGTTAAGAAGTTTGTTGAAGGATGAGGCAAAGACTAAAGAAAGAAAAGTAGGTACCTGGAGTTATAGAGAAAATGTGGAGTGGATGGCTGCAACTCGAAGTAGTAATGAACATGGCCAGTACATATGCCTGCTGGTATCGCACAACAGAGAGCACCCATCCTCTGTAATTCCCGGCCGGAAAAAATGGAGATGGATGGTGGAGCTCTGGGTTACTGCTGGAAGCCCTGATGGACAATCCTACAAATCACAGAGCAAATTACCAAAATGACTACACAGATGGAATCAAAAGATAACATAAAGTTTTTATACAACCTAAGTATGATAGCAATGTACGGGTAACAGGACATCAATGGAATCTGAAACAATCAATTTCTGCTACTAATCAAACAGACAAAAGGAAATAAATGAGAATACAAACAGTCAAAATGGAAAAAGGGAATTAAGCTCCCTCTGAAAAAGAACAATGGTTGTGGAAGTAGGCTCAAATGATTTTAACTGGAATGAAGTGGGAATCTGGGTAATGGAAATATTCAACTGGATTTTTGGTTTCGACTTACAACCCATTGATGAGAATAAGGCTGTTTTCTTAACTAAAACAATCACTGATTTCAGAAGGGTTAGAAATTTTAATAGATGAAAAATAAATGAAATTGAATTAAGCATTTACCCATGGTTCTCTGAGATCAATGAAATCCCGAAGCCATCAATATTGAAATCTAACCCAGTTTGGATCGGAGTTAGAGGGATGCCCTTTGACCTCTGGGAATATTCCACCTTCAAAATCTTAGGGGATTCCTGTGGGGGTTTGATTGAGGTGAGCCCGGAGATGGCAATGGCTACAGACTTAACGGAAATCAGGCTAAGGGTAAAGGGATTTACACCTACTGGTATTTGGCATCATGATATTTCTATAGGAACTTATAAAATTTGGGTTGAATTTCGCTTGATCGGTGAAGTCCTGGAATCTGCTAAATCCGACTTCAAACCTATAGCAATAGACAAAGATCAATGGAATGCTCAGGGTCATAGGGTTTGGCGTCGGAAGAAAGGGGTAACTAATGGAGTCAGGGAAGAAGAAGGTTTGCTATGTGATGGTAGAACTAACGGAGTCAGGGAAGATGAGATGGAGATGGGGTTCAAACAAGAACAGCAGAAGGTTGGGTCTGGACAGAATTGCTCAGAGGAAGAAGCGGAGATGGTAGAACTAGTCACCGGAGCCGGAGAAGAAGAGACTCGGCTGTGTGAGAAGATGAAGATGGAGATGGTCATAATGGATGTCAGTCGGGCACAGCCGAAAATGACTTCTGTTCTGAATAGATCAGAGGAAGAGGCGGAGTGTTCTATGTATAGATCAACAGATGGCAGAGAAGGAATGGGTGACACAGAGGCAACGAATGGCGAAAGGACACGTGGCCACAATAATCAAAGTGTTGACTCTGCTCATGTACGACTTCCCTTTAATTCAAAACTCGTTTCAAATTCTCAACCCACAAACAACAAAACCATCGACCCAGCAGCAACAAGAAATGGGCTTCAGCTAATGGGCCAACAGAAACATAAATCAACCCACTGCTCAAACCCATTAGAACACACACAGGCCAGCCCAACAGGAGGAGTTCTGTTTTGCTCAGCTCCAATTTTAGACGCTCCTGATGCCTCCGGTGCTGTTTTGCACTCCAGCAGCTTCGTGGTTTCGAGCTCCATTTCTATGGGTGATTCCTCTCTTAGAAGTCTAAAAAAGCAACTTAAGGCTAAACTCTCCAATGAAACTCAATTTAGTGCTAGCCCTCTTCCTCACCAAAATGAGGAAGTATCAAGCAAAGATGAAAATAAAGGTTTGGAAGTGCTCAAGGATTCTTTGCGCGATAAGGAGGATGCGGCGTCTCAAACATGTGGGGGTCATAAGTTTAGCGATGATGGCAATAATATGGAGATGGCCATTGGAATTCATCGGAAATTGATGCGCCTCTTCGACAACATAAAGGAAACCGGTAAAGTATCAGGGATTGAATTCTCCAATCAAGAATCAAATTTCGTCACAAACTATATTTTATCTCACGTGCACACCTACAAAGATGTTATGGATGCGGGAGTTAGCGACGCAAGTTAATGCTTGTAATACTTGGTTACTTTATTTATTGTGGATACTTCATTTTGTTATGTGTAAGATAATTTCTTGGAATGTAAACGGTATTGGAGACCCGGATAAGCGCTCTAAATTAAAAAAGCTCGTGAACCGGTGGAAGCCAACTATTCTCATGCTACAAGAGACGAAGCTTAAAGCTTGCACCAAAAAAATTGTGCGCCAATGTTGGGGAGAAACTCCATGTAAGTGGATTGCACTTCACTCCTATAGAAGATCGGGAGGTATTTTGATCATTTGGAATTCGGTTTTGGTTAAAGTGCAAGATTTTCTCGAAGGTACCTTCTCTTTAAGTATTTCTTGCCGCAACTTGTCGGATAACTTTCGTTGGGTATTAGTCGGCGTTAACGGCCCTTGCAATGTGAACGAAAAGAAAAATTTCCATTTGGAAATAGCTACTTTACACGGTTATTGGGATGGAATACCTTTGTGTTTTGGGGGGGACTTCAATGAGATTAGATTTTTGGAGGAAAGAAGGGATGTCGTAGAATATCAAACTCTATGAAACTTTTTAACGACCTTTGTAATGATCTCGACCTTGTCGACGTGCCTCTCTCCGGTGCTAAATATACTTGGGGTAGACCGCCAAATAAGAAGAGTAAGATCGACTGTTTTCTCATCTCTTCGGATTGAGAAATGAACTTCCCAAATATTGCTCTCAAGCGTCATGCAAGACCTTTTTCGGATCACTTCCCTATTGAGATAGGTGCAATGGACTCGGATTGGGGTGCTTGCCCCTTTCATTTTCAAATAGCTTGGCTTGAAGACACTAACATTATTCCCTTAATGAAAGAATGGTGGGAGTCTTTTTCCTTTGTAGGTACGGCCGGCGAATGTTTCGCAAAAAAGCTAAACGCTTTAAAGGAGAATTTAAAGGTATCGAACAAAGAAGTTTTTGGGTGCATTAACAAGGCCATGGACATGGCGCTTACCAAGATAAAAGAGTTGGATGATCTAGATGATGGGAGGGGTCTCACCGTAGAGGAAGAAGACTTGTTAGTGACGGCAAAGGTGGATTTCGAGTTGGCCCATAGGCGTCAAAGCGTAATGTTGAGACAAAAATCTAGAATTAGATACCTAAGAGATGGGGATCGCAACACAAGGTTTTTCCATAGAATGGTGAAGGGTCATAAAGCATCAAACAACATCACCAATTTTCGTATTAATGGTAGGTGGACCGGTAACAAAAAGGAAATTAAGATGCGCATTGCAAATCATTTTGAGAATGCTTTTAAGGAGACTTCAAAACTTTCGTCCTAGAATCAAAAACATGTGTCTTAAGAAGATTGATGAGAAAGCCCGTTTATGGTTGGAAATGACTTTTAGTGTACAAGAAGTGAAAAACGCAATTAAAAGCTTGGGAATAGACCGTGCACCGGGTCCGGATGGTTTTCCTATGAAGTTCTTTATTGTTTGTTGGGAATTTATTAAAGAAGATTTGATGAAGGTTTTCAAGGAATTCCATGATCTCAACATTCTCCATTCGTCCTTAAAAAACAATTTCATCGCTCTCATTCCAAAGAAGGTGAACATCGAGGAAGTTAAAGATTTTCGACCTATTAGTCTTATCGGGAGTGTATACAAAATCATTTCTAAGTGTTTGGCGGATCGTCTAAAGGTATATCTTTCTTCTCTAATCTCCTCGTCCCAATCTAGCTTTATTAAAGGTAGACAAATCCTTGATGGAGTTTTGATAGCAAATGAATAGATGGATTCTAGACTCCGTCAAAAACTTCCGGGTTTGGTTTGCAAGCTAGATTTTGAGAAGGCTTTTGATAACGTAAATTGAAAATTTCTCAACGAAGTTCTTTTTAAAATGGGCTTTGGTGGTGTTTGGAGGGCTTGGATTAGAAATTGTTTAACTTTCTAAAAATTCCCGGTTCTTGTCAATGGTTCGTCCTATGGCTATTTTGGTAGCGAAAAGGGTCTTCGGCAAGGAGATCCTCTATCTCCCTTTCTCTTCACAATTGTGGGTGAAGTCTTAAGTTGTATGTTGAGCAAAGCTCAAGAATTTGATCAAATTTCGGGGTTTTCGGTAAAGGAAGGAGGAACAAAAATTAATCATTTACAATTCGCCGACGACACCATTATCTTTCTCGATGCGAAGGAGGATCAAGTCGCTACCCTCCGTTATCTTCTTCTCTGTTTTGAGCTAACTTCGGGCTTGAAGATCAATTTCTCTAAGAATAGCTTATACGGAGTAGCAGTGGAGAGCATTGAAAATTATGCAAATTTGTTGGGATGCAAATTCGAAAGCTTTCCTAGTATATTCCTTGGTCTTCCGTTAGGTGGCAAAGTAGGAGGATCTCAAAAATGGGAAAAAACGCTCGATATTTGTGCGAAAAGGATTGCTCGTTGGAACGGAAAAGTGATATCAAAAGCGGGTAAGTCAATTCTTGCCAAAAGCATTCTAGGGAGTTTACCAATTTACTACTTTTCTCTTTTTCTTGCTCCTTGCGCCATAACTAAGGAAATGGATAAGGTGGTGAGGAACTTTTTATGGGATGATGATCATAACACAAAAAGAATTCACAATGTTGGTTGGACTACGGTATCAAAATCAAAAGAAAAATGAGGTCTTGGTATTAGAAGATCGAAGTTAGTGAACTCGGCTTTGTTAAAAAAATGGTGGTGGCGGTTTGGCTTAGAGAAAGATGCTTTGTGGAGGAAGATTATAGTTGAAAAATTTGGTGAAACATCAATCGGTTGGGAAACTCTCCAACCTAAAGGTTCAGAAGGAGGTAGCCTTTGGTATAACATCTACAAAGAGTTAGAAGATTTTAATAAACATATCAAATTCAAGGTTGGCGCGGGTGAGGAAACTAGTTTTTGGGAAGATGTTTGGATAAGGGATAAAAAACTATGTGATATGTTTCCTTTGGCTTATGAAGCCTCAAGGACCAAGGAGCTCGTAGTAGCACGCATGTTCGATGTAGTTGACGGCGAGATAGTTTGGAAATTTATGGCTAGACAAAGGAATTCTCAAACCATCTCAAATGAAGTCTCAAGCATTTCAATTATTCTATCTTCTTTCTCTTTTCAAGAAGGAGTTTCGGATACTCGTGTTTGGGACAGAAATATCAATGGTCAATATACGGTTAAAGATGACATGAAGGTCGGAGAGGAACAAGTAACGCCAACTTTCACTATAAATGTTGTGTGGAGCCGGAATTACCCATGCAAAATCAACTTTTTTCTTTGGCTCCTTGCTCATGATAGGGTAATGACAAAAGACAAGCTCATAAGGAGGGGCATGGAGGTTTCTAGCCTTTGTTGCTTTTGTGGCGAAATTGACGAGACAAGTGAGCATCTTTTTTATGATTGTTGGAGGATCCGAAGGATTTGGGATTACTTTACATTGGAGTTACAAATCCAATGTATCCATAAACGTAAATTCTTGGAAGCTCAATTGGGGTGACAATCGCCTTAGTCAAATTTGGAACAACATCCCGGTTGCTATTTGGTGGAGTATTTGGAGGGAGCGCAATGCAAGAGTTTTCGCAAACAAAAGAAAAAGATTGGAAAGTATAATTAGAAGCGTTAAAATTCAAGCTTTCTTTTGGGCCGAATCGAACACAAAAATGCTAGGTCTAACCGCCAATATGGTTATAGCTCTTTGGGACTCACTATTTCGGCCCCATTGATGTGTGTCTTCTTTTTTTATTTTCATGTTTTTCCTCTTTCTTTCTTTGTTCCTCTTAGTTAGTTTTTATTAGTGTTCATTGGGTTGAGGTACCCCCTAAATACCTCCTCTTTTTCAATAAATTTCCTCTCGACCGATCAAAAAAAAAATACACTAAAAATTTATAACAATGGGTCCAAGAAGAAATGGTTTATTCAGGTTGTGGCAAAAACATGTTCTACAATTAAGATGTTAATAACTTTGAACTCAAAGTCGTAAATATTAACTTCCAACAATTCAAGATTGTATTAAAATGACACATGTAGTATTTACCACGAACATGTAAAATGTGAAATGCAATCTATAAGTATTGGAAAACATTTTAGGGGTAAAAAGTTGGAGAGGCATCTAATAGGTCATGAACACCTATATATCTTGGTATGCTTAATTATATTTTGCATCTTTTAAACACGTTATTTGATTAGTCTAGGCATTTAGTCTACTGCCAAAGGCTGATGAATTAAGGCTAGTTTTGCAAAAGTCCCCAGTTTTAGTATGTCCTCATCCTTGAAGCTTTAAAGCAGGCTGGAAGAGAGTCTTGAGACTGTATAATAGCTTTAAGGCAGGCTTTAAAGAAAGAAACACCGGGTCATTTGAAAAAAATAATAAATAAATGAAGATCAAGTCTGTCAGAATGCCGGCGCTTCCGGAGTCATGGGATGCACTATTCAAACCAAACATTAAAGGGAATTTTTGTAGCATTTTGTTAAACTGGGATTAAAGGGAATTTTCGTAGCATTTTGTTAAACTGGGATTTTATTTTTATCTTAGGATGTAATCTTTTTGTTATCCAGTACTTTTCTTTTTGAACTTTTATATAGGGGTTTATAATTTTAATAGAGGTACTTTTCTAAGATAGAAGGAGACCAAATAGTCGGTTAGGGGTATCCTTAGATAATAGCAAATGCCTAATTTATCCTTTCATCTATAAATAGTCTAAATTATCCTTCCATCTATTAAACCTATACAAATTAAAAAACAATAATAAAAAATAAAATAAAATTTAATTCATACCATTTCAACTCCTTCTCTTCTCAAATAACCGTTTCTTCTCCTCTTCCCCTTTTCAACAAGAATGCATGGTTTATATGAGGTATGATTCGACAAACCCATGTTTTATTGTCTTTTTTAAAATACAGGTATGATTGAAGGAATGGTTTTTCTTTTTTAGCTTTTCAGACCGGTTTACGGTTGAGTTTTTCCTTTCGTAGCCAACCGTAAGACTAATTTGCGGTTAGGTGATGATAAAACCGTAACTTGGTAAAATTTAAGAAAACCATGGTTAGGAGTTCATCATCACCTAATTGTAAATTAGTCTTATGGTTGGCTACGAAGGGAAAAACCCAATCGTAAACCGGTCTGAAAAGTTACAAAATTCAATCTTTGGTTGGGTGAATTATGATTTCCATCATGAGATATGTAAAATTTGGTTTCTTTATCATACAAGGATTCACCCACCTCAATTCTCACTGGAATCATTCAATTTGGTTGGGTGAATCTAAATCTAGGGTTTTCAAAATAATCTATTTTTCTTTCTATTTCTCTTCCCTCCAAATACCAAAACACTAACTCTAATTTTCAATCTCTAACTATAAATCAAGAATTAATCTAATCTAATAACTAATACTAGATTAGTTAATATATTTAAATAATTAACACTAATCAAACAAGTGTTGTTTAACCATTATAAAAATACGATGGATATAGGATTTTTAAATTTATTAACTAATTATCCTATTTTTTTCTTATATGAAAAGTCCCTCTACGAAGCCTTCTTTTTTATTTATCTTCTTGTAAATAATCTCTTCTTTATATAAAAAACTTTTTTTTATTTATCTTCTTGTAAATAATCTCTTCTTTATATAAAAAACCGCAGTCAAAACCAAAATACTAAAATCAATGTACAGCTCCTTGGTGACCAAATCTGACATGTTCAAGAATGCATCAGGAGCAATAGCATCTTCAATAACCTTTTCAAACTCCAGAATCAATGTGCAGCGCACAAACATCGTTCGTAACTTAACTTAATTGACAACAATTTGGTATGTTTAACCGTTAACGCAGCTTGCCTTTGAGCCGTGTTACAAACATTGATCCGACTTAAAAAATTTAACCTCAAAATATTAAACACTGTGGAATCAATCCCTAATTAGGCACATGATGTACCTGTTCTTCGAAGTCGAGATACACAACATGGTTTTGAAATCAATTTGCTGAACTACAACCACTTGAGAGATACGCTGCCTAAAATTAGTTCCATGTTTTCATTATTAGGTTCATGCATTCAAGACTCCGTACCGATACTTAATCTGTTGCATTCTTTGGCTGTGGTTCTCAAGAAAAAGCTGTAGGATATGGGTTTTTTTGTTGTTTATCAAGAGCAAAGAAAAATCGTACCTATAATATAAAACCAAACAAATAATATTTAGAACAAAATCAACAATAACCAATTAGAACATATATGATAAACGAAGAAATCTAGAGCTACAAAGAGAAAAGAAGAGAACAAAGAGAACAAAAAGAGGAACAAAAAGAAAAAACATGATATTATAGAGTTAAATTTAAGAAGAATTTTTTTTTATATGATATTTTTGTTAAGGGACAAAGGCATCTGATTTTCTATGGGTTTAAATTCTTTCTAATCATCTCCTATTGGTCTATTTTTAGTTGAGAAAGGGGATAAAATATTTTTCTATTGTTTTAAATTTTGTCCCTTGAATTCCTTTTGGTCTAAATTATCTCTAGACGGAACCAGAAACTCTAAAATTTGAACTTGATACAACTTTTAACCACAGTCAAGGAAATTTTCATAAAATTATATATATATAATTTTATTATAATGGGGAAGAAGAATAAATAAAAATATAGGTGCGCACTTACATAGTTACGTACACTCGTTATTTGTATGAAGTGAAAGATATAACGAAAAGGAAATTGGAGGAGCAATTTCTAACTGAATTCGAGACAATCAGACCTGTGGTTCATCAAAAAATTCCTAAGACTGCATGGGTTTTACATGTCAAATGGAAATGTTGTTTTCAACTTAAAAATAGCGAATAATTTCAAATACTCCCTCCCTCTAATTTTATTTGACCATAGAAAAGTAAAAAAAAACTAAAAATACCAAAGAGTTTTCTAAACTACCCTTATTAAATATCATAATTTTATCAAAATTAAAAATGAAAAATGAGAAATTTAATTTCTAATAATTATATAAATTTGGTAATTTAGCTTTTCTATTCATGCACGTACTCTTTATGATTTTAAATTGAGTCTTATTGAATTGAATTAGTCTATAATTACAAAAAATGCAATAATATTTTGGAGAGTTCAATTATAAAAAATCACCATAAATGGAAAACGAATAATATTGTGGGACTGGCAAAAATAGTATTGAAGACACAAATAATGGGACGAAGGGAGTAAATTTATATAATTTTTTCGTCCAATTTGAGATTAACTTTAGGTGCTTCCATGGCGTCCAAAGTCTTACCCAGACCCGACTTATGTTGAGTTTGACCTGATAAGCACTTAATTCATACATTTTTGCTGTTGTTTTAGGGTGAAAACAAATGTACTGCAAAGTGATACTTTCAAGTAGGTTCGAAAGATCAAGCTTGAACAAGACGAACCTAAACCAAGAAATGGTCGTTCACGTCCTAATTCGATCACAAAGGTGGAGAAAATTGGGTAGGTCTCAGGGAAGGGAAGCAAAGAAGGTTGAGAAGTCTCAGTGTTATGAGTAGTATGTGATAAAGAATGGATTATCTCTAGGATGAATCGATAATTCTGTATATCTTGTCTCTTAGTTCTTTTTTTTTCTTGTTTCAAATAGATGAATCCATCTATTTATATTTTGGAGGAGACACACTGATTTCTCGTAAGTGGTGGAAGTTACAAAAGAAATGGAGGAGTAACGATTGTGGAGATTGTAGTGGAGTCATGTCATAAAAATATGGAGGACTTGTATGACCACTACTCCTCGTGCTCTCAACTTTCTTGTAACTGTCCTACTACCTGTTACCTTCTTGTTCGTGGATGTGTTTCCATAACGCACAAGTGCTATAGACCGCTATACCAATACCCCAATGAGAATCCCCCAATGTGTTGTATTTGATATCTCGTAGAATAATAGTGGAGTTGTGAACCACTATGTTTTGATTAGTTCAACTCAAGTCAATGACTTGCTAAACATGTGTGGCAAGTTGTGCAACTCACTAAATTGATAATTAGACTGATTAGTGTCAAGTCTTGCAAGCTTAGTGGTCATGTACTAGATTTGGAGTAACATGGCATAATTTAAATGGCCAGGTATCAGCTTAGAAGCGACTTGCATAAATCTGAGAAATGTTTGAAGCCAAGATTGTATGAAGGTTCTTAAGGACCAATCATAGTGTATTTGAGAACGAGGCTTGATAGATAACCATACAGGGTTAGCGCTTGCATTAGGTCAACGCTTGAAAAGAAGTGTGGCGCGTCCCTTGGGAACGCGGCCTGAATTAGGCTAGCGCTCTGAGCTAGCAAAAAGTTAGCGCTTTGAGCAAAGCGCGAAAGTATGGCACTTCTCTTGGGGGCGCGACCTAAATTAGGCTAGCGCTCTGAGCTAGTGCAAAGTTAGCACTTTTGAGTAAAGCAAAAAAGTATGGCACGTCCCTTGGGGACACGACCTAAATTAGGCTAGTGCTCTGAGCTAGAGCAAAGTTAGCGCTTTCGAGTTGGCGCAAGGTATGGCACGTCCCTTGGGGACGCAACCTAAATAAGTGTTAGCGCTTTGAGTTAGTGCTTAAGTATGGCGCGTCCCTTGAGGATGCTGCCTAATTTAGCCGTTGCTTTGAGCAAGCGCATCAATATTGTGAGCGTCTCTTAGGGACACGACCTAAGTTAGATAGAGTTCTGAGCTAGCACATCAATAATGAGGCATTGCTATTTGATTATGACGCGTCCAAGAGGAATAACGTATAATTTATGGCACGTCTTTGAGAATAATGTTAGAGTGGCATATTTTCGTAAAATCAGGATAACAGATTGTAATGGGCTCTTTTCGAGCAAGATATTGAGCTAATGCACTTTTAAATATCATGAATTAGCTATTTTCAAAATTGATAGATGTTATTGGAACACTAGTGCGCATTCGGGACAAGTTCAAGGAATTCAGCTGCGGAATTTATGCGACTTGAGACTAGTTCGAAATGGCATAACAATTGTGAATATTTGAGAGTCTATAGTTTCAATTTAGAATGCCTGTAGCTATTTGTAGAGACTGTATTCTTAATTCCCTTGCGGAATATCTGTAGAGATTCAGTATTTCATGTTTTAATATAAAGCTAGAAGTATGCACATAGATATGCGTATATACTTCTATGTTCCTACTTTTAAGTAGAGGGAAATTTTATAATTCTATCCCTTGTCAAAAACTCACCATCTATATTAAGTCCCCTGCTTAGTGTGGAACAGTAATGTTGTGCAGTAAGCACTAGATTGTGATAATATGCTTATAGTAATTATATACGCATAATCAAAATTTTAAGAGTGTAAGAAGGTGTACTTAGCTTCTATGAGGTTGAGATATGATCCCCCGTAGTACTAACTCTGGTTAGGGTTAGTAGATGCCCACGTTCTTGTCAAGAATGCGAACTTATAAAGAAAAGAAGAACATTGCGGCGCTTGAGGTGAGTTTTCCAATCTCTCAGGGACTTTCCATAATTGGTTGTCTATATATATATATATATATATTTGTACGACATCACCTCGCACTCTCACTATTATTTTTTTTTTTGTTGGTAGTTGGGAAGGTTGATCTTTGAGCACGCGTCAGCGAGAATTGGCCGTTGCCTATTATAGATGGTGAGTTTTTAACAAGGGATAGAATTGTAAAGTTTTCCTCTGCCTAGAAACAAGAATACAAAAGGATATGTGCATATTTATGCACGTATTCCTAGCTTCATAAAAATACGAAATACTGTATCTCTACTTATATATTTCGCAAGCGGATTAAGAATACAGTCGCTATAAATAACTGCAGGCATTCTAAAATGATCATGTAACCTCTCTAATATTCACAATATTTATGCCATATCGAATTAGTCTCAATTCGCATAAATTCCACAGTTGAATTCCTTGAACTTGCCTCGAATGTGCATCGATGTTCCAATAACATCTCTCAAATCTAGGAGTAGCTAATGCTTAATTCCCAAAATACATTCTAGCTTAACGCCTTGTTCGCAAAGAAATCATCAAATTTCTTTCCTAAGCCTAAAATATGTCACTTTAGCACTTTGCTCAAAGATAACCCATGAATTATGCGTCAATCCTCTTGGAAGCGCCACAAACAAGGAGCAATGCCTTCAAAGATGCATTATGCCTTTGATCTAGGATAACCCTATCCATTTCTTCTATTGATGCCAGGCTAGCACTAGCCAATTGGTTTAGCACCACATTGGCGCTAGCTCCTTAACCTAGCGCTAAAAGCGCTAACTTTCCTTGGCTAGAACATCTTAGCCTAGCAGCGTCTTTGGCTAGCGCGTATCATCCTAGCACAAGCGTCCCAGCCATTGGCACTAACGTACCCAGGCCGCAAGCGTTCTAGCCCATGCGCATCTCACCACAAGCGTTCCATCCCAAGCGCGTCTAAACGCAAGAGTTCCAACGCAAACACATCTTTTCTAGCGCGTCTCAGCCTGCAGCGTTCTTAGCACTAGCACGTCTCGGCTTTAGCGTATTGGCGATAACTTCCTTGGCCTAGCTAGCTTCCTAGCCGTAGCACATTTGCACTAGCGTCCTTGGCACTAGTGCGTCTCATCCTTAGCACATTGGCGCTAACTTCCTTGACCTAGCTAGCTTCCTTGACTATTGGCGCTACTCCTTTGACCTAGTAAGCGTTTTGGCCTTGGCGCAAGAACGCTAGCACATTAGATTTTACGAGCTAGCACATTACCATTTGCGCTAAAAATCTAATGCTAGCCTTGGTAGTTTCTTACCGTAGAAAAGTGCCATTCTTTTTAATATTGGCTTAATGCCAATTCTATATGGTTATATAATAAGCCTTATTGCTTAAGAAGCTCTTTACAAATCTTGGCCGTAAACGTCTTTCAGACTTATCCCAAGTCACACCTAAGCTATTAAAATTATGCCATGCTATCTCAAAGTTAGTATACAATAACAAAACTTACCAGACTCGACACTGATCAGTCTAATTACCGATTTAGTAAGTTGCGTAACTTGCCTCACTGACTTAGAAAGTCATTTGACTTGACTTGACCAAAATATTAGTGGTTCACTACTCCACTATCATTCTTCGAGATATAAAATACAACATATGGGGGATTCGTATTGGGGTATTGGTCTGGCGGTCTACGACAATCGTGCGTTATCGCAACACATCCACGAATAAGAAGGTAACAAGTAGTAGGACAGTTATAGAACAGTTGAGAGGATGAGGAGTAGTGGTCATACAAGTCTTCCCTACTTTTCGGGCATCACAACAATCTCTACAATTGTCATTTCTCAATCTCTCCCTAACTTCCACCATTTACGAGAAACCAGTGTGTCTTCTCAGAAATATAAATAAATGGCTTCATCTATTCGAAACAAGAAGTAAGACTAAGATATACAGAATTAACGATTCATCCCAGAGATAATCCATTCTTCTTTACACACTATAATTACTCATCACACTGAGAATTTCTCAACCTTCTTTGCTTCCCTCCCCTAAAACCTACACAATCTTCTCCACCTTTGTAATCGAAGCAGGACGTGAATGACCATTTCTTGGTTTAGGCTCGTCCTATTCAAGCTTCATCTCTTGAACCTACTTGAAAGTACTATTTTACAGTATATTTTTTTTTTACCATAAAACACCTGTGTAAGCGAGAGTGAGGAACAATTTGTTCCTCGAGCAGCAGCAGCAACTAGGACCGGCTCGTTCCTCGAGAAAGCGTGGTGAGAGTCAAATTTTCCTCGGATATATAGCAACAATTGGAGTAAGGTAAACGCGTTTTTTTTTTTGTTTGTTGTTCCTCTCTTGTAGACCCTAGCTTTTGTGGTGATTGTTCTTCCCATTTTCAAGAACCGTTCACTTAGATAAACTAGAGTTCTCATCCGTAATTCCATTATCCGGTAGAGCTAGGGTTTCCAAATGTTTCTCATATATCATACGCATATATATTTGGATAACACAAAGAGTATTATTATTTTTTATTTGTCAAAACCTATTTCTCTTTATTATTCTTCTGGAGTAAAGTGATCTTCAACAACAATAACAATAATACTAGTAAGTTTGATTATGATAAGCTAAGACCCTTGATAACTCTTCTTTTCTTTTGTGATGGAATGTGGATCTCGTTATTTACCCCTTTGGCAGATCATTGCAGTTCCTTATCGAAATCGTAACTCTGATTCTTCGAGTAAGAAGCTGGGTTACAGAAGTAGGAGGATGAAGAAGATCTCTCCTCAAGAATTAAGTCCAAGATCATCCATTCCTTGAACAAGGTCACAAAAATTGTACGAGAAATGTCTCTTAACTATTTGAAAGCATCTCGTGAATGTGCTCTGAATCTCATATTCGCCATTAATGCTGAAGAGGAAGCAAGGCGCCGAGAGGAGTTGGAGAAAAAAATGGATGAGGATGAGAAACTCACAGCTTACATGCAGAAGCATCACCTCCGGGCGATTGCGATAAGAGAAGATAAGAAGAAGAACGGATAAAGCGAGGTGTTCTTCCTTATGGCGTAGCCCCAGATTCTGATACTGATGGGTATCCTTCTGATGAGGATCATGAAGATCATGCGGTGTACGAGTTTGAGTCATTCTCAGAAACAGAAGTTGAGCGTGCTGATGCTTATTTCAATATGAAGATGGGTTCTGACGATGAGGATCCCGAAGAAGATTCGTAGGAAGACCCTGATGGGATTCCAGAAGACGACCCTCAAATAGAGGACCCCCAAGAAGATTCTGAAGAAGATCGGAAAGAAGAAGAACATGATTATGATGAGGAGGGTGATAAAGAATATGAATCTGATTCGGATTCCCAGTCTTCTGATTGAATTTATCTTAATTACTTTGTCGTAGTTTTGCTTTTATACTTATGTGTTTCATAGATATCTTATTTGAATTAAACATTTCATGCATGGCCGTTATGATGGAGCCATACTTTTTCCTTTAGTGATTTTCATGAATTTGCATCAATGTCTTCACGTCTTGAGACCAATGAATGAAATAACTTTATATAGAAAAACTTCATTAATTTTCATCATAAAACTTTTTCAGAAGTATAGTGCTTGGGGAAAACCCCATAAAATTTCCATACGACCTTCATTTTGGATGATTGACCCCTTTATCTTTATCAGAAAATAATATCATACGTCGTGTTCAATTAAAATCCAGGATTTGAGCTTGTTTGGGCCGTAAAAACAACCTAACAATTAAATTCAGGAAGTATCCAGGAAAATTCTGACAGTTTTCAGACCCAACCACGCTCGCCGGTTTTTCCATAATTCTTAGCTCGTTTATCTGATTAATGCGCCCTTTTAACATGTTGTATCAGACATCCATACAAAACTTTTTACATAAGACAGATGCCTAGATTATTCACTAATTGTCGCCATATTTGGAGTTTCCAAGAGGAAATGCAATTTTCCTTTGGCGCGTTTTTTGTGATATATCTTGTAAGGGCTCCGATTCACATAATTTTCTTAAATATCACTTTGTAATGAATGTATATGATATTTATGAGTATGAATAATGAGTTTTGTGGTTCATTCTCAAAATTTTGTGTTTGAGATTGTTCTGATCTAATAAGTCTACAACCCTCTATTTTAGAGGGAGACGGTTCAAGAAACAAAGAAGAAATAATTAGGTTACCAGGAATTAAAATGTTGGTATCATTCTTCTTCCATTTCTGAATCATGAGATGCGATTTACTTGATGCATTCTGCAAGCATGGGACTCTGTATAGCGATGTAGTTAGTAGCACCTCTGAACCGCGGTGATTGGGTGTCTCTGAAAAAAGCGTTGACTCTTTCTTATGATAAGACTCTTGAACATCCCAATCTGAATAGGGTTGTAAAATCTAGTGGAAGGGTCGAAAGTAGGTTTGAGATTTTAAGGTGAGAAAATGTGTTTCTAAAAGACCTGAGCTATCATTCAAAGGCTTATTTGAATTTTGGGAGATTTGCTTCTTTTCGGTAGGTGATCCACAAAAACCCTTTTTTGAAATAAAAGTGCTTCTACTTGATTAATGAAATTGAAATCCTAAGGATGCCCATAGCGATACTCGTAGGCATTTTGGAGGAATGGTAAATACTACATAAAATAGGGAAATACAAGTGATAACAGGGTGTTCAGATATCGAAGGATTTAAGCCATTTGACGTGGATAGTTGCGGCAACATGTTCGCCTTCTGTAGTGATCATCTTATAGTAGCCGCCAATGGTAGCCCGTGAAATTCGATACGGTCCTTCCCATTTGGAAGAGCGACAGCGTCTTGATGCTTTGAGGACTATACCTCCTACTCAGAAAACATTTGGCTTGATTACTTTGGACCTGTAAATCTTCTATTCATACAACAAAACTTCCTCTCTAATATCTCTTGGATCATATATGATGGAGAATATCTTTGCAAATTCTGGTGATTCATAAAAAGTGGGAATGGCTTCTACCCATCTGGTTAAGTATTGAACTGGAGCAGCCACCCATTCATAACGATAGGCTAAAACACGATTGTCATTTCTAGCAAGGTCCAGTCCCAGTCTGATGGCGTATGAGGATGATTCAATGATAAGAAAGTAAATTTAGTAAGAGCTACCCGAGTGTAGTATTTGTTCATGTAAGATGATACACTCTCGGTTAGTGCTTGATTCCCTGTCATGTCTTTGAGAAGCTGATATTCTTCTAGGTATAGAGGTAAGTTCTTATCAATACTGTGTTTGTCTCCAGGAAGAGGGCGCTTAACTCGGGGTGGAGATTCTAGCGGAGCTCTTATGATGGTTGTTGATTGTCCGAGCCAAGCACATCCCAGAATTATATCATAATTGAGCCTCCACTTGATGATATTATATTTTGTATTTGTTGTGGCCCCCGCCGCTATTGTGAGAGTGATATGTCCGTAAACATCCCTGGTTATTCCTTCGGGGTCTTTGACTGTTATTGGCGACCGTGTAGCTTCTTGTCGAGTTATTCCTTCCGCTTTGAAAGTTATGACGCTGATAACATAGATAAACTAGGGTTCTCATCCGTAATTCCATTATCCGGTAGAGTTTGGGTTTACAAATATTTCTCATATATCATACACATATTTATTTGGATAACACTAAGAGTATTATTATTTTCTCTTTGTCAAACCCTAATTTTCTTTATTCTTATTCTGGAGTAAAGTGATTTACAATAACAACAACAATAATACTAGTAAGTTTGATTCTGATAAGCTAAGACCCTTGATAACTCTTCTTTTATTTTGTGCTGGAATGTTGATCTCGTTATTTACCCCTTTGGAAGATCATTGCATTTCCTTATCGAAATCATAACTCTGATTCTTCAAGTAAGAAGATGGGTTGCATAAGTAGGAGGATGAAAAAGATCTCTCCTCAAGAAGTAAAGTTCAAGATCATCCATTCCTTGAACAAAGTCACAAAACTTGTGCGAGGCATGTTTCTTGACTGTTTGAAGGCATCTCGTGAATGTGTTCTGAATCTCACATTTGCCATTAATGCTTAAGAGGAAGAAAGGCGCCGAGAGGAGTTGGAAAACAAAAGGGTTTAGGATGATAAACTCACAGCTTACATGCAGAAGCGCCACCTCTGAGCGATTGCGAGAAGATAAGAAGAAGAACGGATAGAGCGAGGAGTTCGTCCTTATGGCGTAGCCCCAGATTCTGATACGGATGGGTATCCTTCTAAGGAGGATTGTGAAGATTATACGGAGTATGAGTCTGACTCGTTCTTTGAAACTGAAGCTGACCGTGAAGCTGAGCGCGGTGATGCTTATTTCGACTTAAAGATGAGTTCTGACGATGAGGATCCCGAAGAAGATTTGGAGGAAGACCCACATGGGATTCCAGAAGAAGACCCTGAAGTAGAGGACCCCGAAGAAGATTCTGAAGAAGACCGAGAAGAAGAAGAACATGATTCTGATGAGGAGGGTGATGAAGAATATAACTTTGGTTTGGATTCCCAGTCTTCTGACTGAATTTAGTTTAGTTACTCTTTCGTAGTTTTGCTTATTTACTTATGTTTTTCGTAGATATCTTCTTTGAATTATACATTTCATGCATGTCCATTATGATAGAGCCATACTTTTTCCTTTAGTGAGTTTGCGTCAATATCTTCACGTCTTGTGATGCAAATGAGTAGGCTATAGCCTATTTGGAGGCTAAAGACCCGAGTGTCCTAATTGAGCTCAAGAGTTATCCATTTTGATTAGAAACGGGACAACGATCAAGACATGCGAATTTGTCGCATGGTCTTCAGATTTTAGCCAAATTCCATCGTTTAGAGTTTCAAACAGGCGTTTTTCCTATTTTAGGAAAGTTTTTGTTTTGTTAATAACTTCTTCGTTAGGAGTCCGTTTGGGTCGCCGTTTGCGGAAAATAGTTTAATTTTATGAGTAATTTCATTATTTTTGGTCGACTAAAATTTGCCAAAAATAGCAAATTAGGGTTTGAGTCGGTTTAGTGTTTTTTTTTCATCTTTTCTTGACTAGCAAGTTAGGATTTTTCAACAAGTCTATAAAAGAGTCCTCCATATATTGTTTTAAGTAGTTGAATTTGATTAATTAGAATTATTTTCTTAAACTTGTTCAAGTTTAATTGATTATTATTTAAAGTCGGAAAAACGAAGTCTAAATAATTATCGCTGTTCATAGTCGATATTCCTATGAATATTTGAAGTCTGAACAAAACCCTCTCTTTTTTCTTTTTTTTATTATCCGCTGCAGCAATTGGTATCAGATCAAAGTTGATTCTAGGGTTGATAAGATGCCACCAAAAGTAGCAATCGGTCAGGGTCGAGGTCGAGGAGGAGGTACAAAAGGTTTCATTCCATGAAGATCTAGAGAAAAATTTATTGAAGACGTCCAAGATTTGCTGGGTCGGTATAACCTTCGGCGGGAAGAAGAAGATGATAACGCCAACCTTTTTGCTAGAGGGTATCACGAAGGTAGAATAAATCAACAAGAGGATTCTGATCGCTGGAAGGAAGGAATAAAAGATCCCAGAATTTCATGGTGGTTTGGAACAGGAAGAGTTTCTCTCCTGGGTGAATACGGTTGGGGAAGTATTTGAATTCAAGGAAGTGCCAGATAACAAACGAGTTTCGTTGGTAGCGACTATGTTTCATGGGAGGGATAATTCGTGATGGCAACAACACAAGCTGCTACGCAGTCGTAGGGGAAAACAAAAGTTAGTGTCATGGGAGAAGTTGAAGAAACACATGAGAACAAAGTCTTTACCACATAACTACATTGGATTGATGTACCAGCACCTAAAAAACCTACGCAAGGGAGTACATTCTATAAAAGATTACACCGAGGAGTTTTACCGACTACTTTCTCTTAAGGACTTGTCAGAGTCAGATGAGCAAAAGGTCGCTCGCTATATAGGTGGTCTCCCTCAACATGTTTGATTGCTTCTCTATTTCAGATGCACATCATAGAACAAGGCATATAGATAAACAAGTAGGGCGTAGAAGCTTAAATTGGGGTATCAATGTGGCAGCATCTCCATCAAGTAACCATAGTACTTCAACACCAAGTACTTCTAGTAAACTTAATTCTTCGTTAATACCAAATAAAACCCCAGTTACCACTTTTGGAGTAGGTGTAATAAGTATGGAGAATCTGGGCACAAAGCCAGTGACTGTCAAAAAGCAGTACGAGCGAACAAGGTATTTTTCACTGAAAACGACCGTGAAAAAGATGAATGGGTAACTGATTATGAGGATGATTATGAACCTGTCGATGAAGTAGTTCCTGGAGATAAAGGAGTGAACTTTTTAGTAAGAAGAAATTTTTTCACTCCACGTAAAGATGATGGCGGCAACTGGTTGTGTAAAAATATATTCCAGTCGACATGTACGATCGAAGGAAAAGTTTGTCGTCTAGTTATTGATCCTGGAAGTTGTGAGAATATTGTTGATGAAGAGGTCGTTAAATGATTCAATCTAGAAACCAAGGAACATCCACATCCATACAAGCTTTCTTGGCTTAAGAAAGGGAATGAGGTAAAAGTAAACAAACGTTGCTTGATTTCTTTTTCAATTGGTAACAAATATAAAGATCAAATATGATGTGACCTTACTAGTATGGATGCTTGTCACTTGTTGTTGGATCATCCATGGGAGTTTGACAGGAAAAGTACTCATGATGGGTATAAGAATACCTACAGTTTTTTATGGAACAACGTACGTATAATACATGTACCCAGTAAAGAGATTTCACCCACACCATCTACCGGAGAAGCTACCAATCTCTTGTCGTTTAAGGAGTTTGAAGATAAGGTAGAAGATGCAGGTGAATTGTATGTGTTGATTGGCAAAGAAGAACAACATGATGAAATTAGTATCCCCATTGCAGCTCAAACTTTAATTAAGGAATTTATGGATGTTTTTCCTAACGAGTTTCCGGACGAGCTACCACCTCTCCGGGATATACAACATCGTATTGATCTCATTCCTGGATCAAGCTTGCCAAATAAAGCGCATCACAGAATGAGTCATAAGGAGCATGAAGAACTTCGTCGTCAAGTGGAATATTTGCTACAAAAAGGATTGATCCGACAAAGTCTAAGTCCTTGTGCAGTACCAGCATTGCTGATTCCAAAGAAAGATGAAACATGGAGAATGTGTGTTGGCAGTCGATCCATCAACAAAATCACAGTCAAATACCGTTTTCCAATTCCCAGATTGGTGACTTGTTAGATAAGTTGTGTGGAGCGAAGGTGTTTAGCAAACTCGACTTGAACAATGGGTACCATCAAATCAGAATTCGTGAAGGTGATGAGTGGAAGACTGCTTTCAAAACTCGAAAAGGATTATATGAGTGGCTGGTTATGCCATTCGGGTTGACCAATGCACCAAGTACATTCATGCGTATCATGAATCAAGTACTTGGACCCTTTACCGGTACTTTTGTGGTTGTTTATTTCGATGATAGTCTTCTTTATAGTGCTAACATGGACTTGCATGTTCACCATCTTCGAGAAGTGCTCCCAGTTCTACGCAGGGAGAAATTATTTGCGGCCATCAAAAAGTGTTCATTCATGACAGATCAAGTTTTATTTCTCAGTTATATCATCACCAAGGATGGAATCAAGGTAGATGAGTCCAAGGTTGAAGCTGTGAGAAATTGGACTACACTTACTACATTACACGAGGTAAGGAGTTTCCATGGTTTCGCTTCTTTTTGCCGGCGCTTTATTCCCTACTTCAGCACCATTATGGCACCCATTACTGAATACATGAAAGGAGGAAAGTTTTCATGGTCTGAGGAAGCTGACGAAGCCTTTGAAGCTGTCAAGACAAAACTGATAACTGCACCCCTATTAGTGTTACCTGATTTCAGCAAACCGTTTGAACTACACTATGATGCATCAAATGTGGGAATTAGAGATGTTTTGAGTCAGGAAGGACGACCTGTAGCGTATTTTAGTGAGAAGTTGTATTTGATAGACACATTTTAGTGTCTAAATTGCACCCTAGTTCTATTAAGTTAGTATTCGATTTTGCAAATATTACGTGTTTTTATGCTTTTGTAGGTACATCAGAAGAATTAAGATTTATGGAAAAATTGGCTCAAAAAGTGTTAAAGGCACCCGGGAAAATGGATCAAGGAACCCACACTTTGGATTGGGGCACCCTTGGATCGGGCTGAGCTGGATCGGGTCAACCCAGCGAGTCAACCAGGCGAGTCAACCCAGCGAGCCAGCGAGTCGACTCAGCCGATTCAACTCATCGGGAAAAATACTGGATAGCTCAAATCGATTGATTCGCAAGTTATTTTGCTTCCAGATTGTTCCAAACATTGATAGATATCTCACACAAGTCAAAAACAGCAAAAGATCCCGAGAAATCAGCTCCGAAATCATGTATATGGCCGGAATCATGTTTCGATTAGGATTTAGATTTGTGGGTTGTTTTAGAGAGTTCTATTAGGTTTAGAACTCTCTCTAGGGTTTCTACTACCTATATAAACCAAGAGAAGCCAAGAAAAATAGGAAAAAAAAAACTAGAGAAGAAAACAGAGAATTCCGATGAAGGTTCCGTCGCCGCCGACTAGCTGCTGCTGCACCGGCCGGCTGTTCTTCATCCAGCCATCACCGGAGAAGAAGACTCAGCAACTTCTACATTTGTTGCTGATTCAAATATTTTTGTTGCTTATTGTTTCATACCTTTGTTGCTTAAAACTTTTCTGTAACAGCTAAACCTTCTTCTGTAACGCATATACGCGTATCAAATCAGCTGTTTTACATCATTATTTAACATTGTAATCGATATTTTGAGCAATGGAGAGATCTTTTGAGCAAGTTTTCTCCACCATGAGCTAAGTCTATTTACTGGGATGATGGATAAGGTAATTTTCTCAATTTTATGTGATTTAATTATTTTCTAATAATTATTTATAATTCTTTTGTTATTAGAATTGCATAGTTTTAAATAGTGAAAACGGTTTTCTTTCAACAGTTGTGCGTTTTCCTGATGGATTATGCTTGGCTAATTAATTTTGATAGTCCATGCTTGTGATTTACCTCTGTTTGTTAGCATAACGAAACCAATTTTGGCAATTACTTGCGCTTCAATTAATTTAAAAAGAATTATCTGATTAATCACATAGGTTCTTAGAATTACCTGATTCCTGATTCCTGGTCCTTTTAAAATTATTCAAAAATCATCTTTAGGTTATTTAGTCTTTTTCATACTCCTGGAATTTTCTAGAGTTAATTAAAATCATTCTTTTCTAAAATCATTACCTTTACAAGTTCGAGAAACGATCACCTTATTTACCACTATCAAAACTACATCAATTTTTGGCGCCGCCGACGCGGACTTGTTTTTAGGTTTAGGGTTTTAGATTTATTTTTTAGGTTTTTATTTTTATTTTTATTATTTTACTTTGTTCTATTTTACGTTTCTTTTGGTATTTTTCTCTTTGCTACAAGTTGAATTTTTGATCGAAAAGGGAAGTAAGCCAAAGTTTTGGAATTAAAGCTAAAGACTTGGAATTAAAAGGGAAAAGCTTAAAGAACGAAAAAGAAGATCGAAGATTTTATTTGTTTTAAATTAGATTTTTAGTTTATTTTAATTAGTTTTAATTAGTTTAGAAAATTGTATTAGGGTTTTAATTATTTCTGTAACTTTTTTATTTTATTTTTGGGACATTTTTGGACATTTTATTATTGTTAAACCCTACGGAAGGGTAGTTTTAAATATCAAATTGTGTGCAGGGAAGGACGAAAATTACGATATTATCTCGGCCCCTCGGGTTCGCACACTATTGAAAAGGATATTAGTAGCCCGAGTCGACTTCAACGGTTCATCGCCCGTCTAGTACGGGAGGTAAGCTTCGACCAACCCACGAATCTCCTGTCAGTGGGTTTTCTGGACGCCTTTGTATGCATATATGCTGAGGACTGAATACGGACTTTAATTTTTGCATAGTAAAGGGCAAGGCCTGGCCATACAAGATAAGGTTTCGGATTTCATCACCGTCTCCTTCTTGCCCGCTTTAGGAAAACGAAACCTACGCGAACCTAAGCCTAAAATCTTGACTAGAAAGAGACCTATAGGGTATCGAGCTTATTGGAAAATCGTTCAAATGGACTGTACGGGTTACTTTATTAGCCTAACTCAAAGAACAGGAAGATTATTTTAAGTTGATTAGAGCCGCCTTGTAACCCAGGGAAAAGTGCCAAAGAGACAGGGGTATCAAAGCTCCATTGAGCTTCTCCTGTTTCTCTTCGACTTAATCTAATACAGATCGTTCTAAGAGGTTTGCTAAAATTATAACCAGTTGCTTTTTGAAAGAATAGAAGCTGGTCTAGAGACAATCTAAGTGGAGCCATCATGCTTGTTGTTTGCTAGATTTAGGTTTGATTTGGTTGAGTCAGGGCATGGTTGTGTTTGATTAATTGCTTGTTAGGATTTAATTTTTGTATGCCAAGGACGCCCTTAAGGCGAACTTGGGATAGAGACCCTCAAGGTAGCTTAATTAGTGGCAGACTTGTAGTTCACCTTAACCTTGAGAAGCCAACTGAGAGTGAACTAGTCACTCCCGAGACTGTGTCAGCAATGACATCTCTGAAGGATTTATTGAATCCGACCCGGACCTCACGTCCATCTTGCATCAAGTTAGCCGCTACTGAAGCGAGCTACGAACTGAAACCCGGAATTATCCAGATGCTTCCATTATTCTTAGGAAAAGAAAACGAAAATCCCTATTTTCATGTTAGGGAATTCGAAGAAATATGTAGCACAATCAGAATTAGAGACTTGAATGACGAGTCTATTAAACTTAGATTGTTTCCTTTTTCCTTAAGAGATAAAGCCAAGTCGTGGCTGTATAGCTTGGCCCCTCAGTCGATTGAAACCTATGCCCAACTTACTTCAGCTTTTATTCAGAAGTTTTTTCCTAGGAACACAATTTCGTCTGTTTGGCAGAAAATATGCACGTTTTCCCAGCTAGAGGGAAAGTCTCTGTATGTGTATATAGAAAGGTTCAATGACTTATTGTCCCAATGCCCAGACCACGGTATAGAGGAGTTAAGTCTAGTTCAAATCCTCTATGACGGTTTAGATTATGCATCTATAACCTTGGTCGAGTCTTTGTCAACCGGAGGGTTCGACAGTAAGACTCCTGCTGAGGCGATGAAACTTCTGAGGGACATTGCCGAGAAGACCCAGCAGTGGGAGAGCAGTAGAGAGCCAAAAAGAACAATTCTTCTAGGAAGAGGAAAGGGTAGAAGGATCTTTCGATTCAAAGGCCCAAATAGAAGCCTTATCTAGAAGGCTAGAACTGGTCAAAATGAATCAAGCTAGTAGTTCAGAGCCCAACTAATTCGAAGAGCAGGCTTTTGCTCTTTATAATAACACTAGATTTGATAACCAAAGAACGTTCGAACCGTATTCGGAATCTTATAACCCTGGCTGGAGAAACCACTCGAACCTTTCCTGGTCGATAGGCCAGGCTCAAGGTCAGTTTAGTAATGCTAAAGGTCCTCCAGGCTTCAGTTATAAAAATTCGGCTGGTCCAACTCAGCCCAGCAATGATGAAAAGTATGAGAAGAGGTTCCAAAGCCTAGAAAAAGCTGTGTTTAGTTTACAAACCCAAGTCAGTGACATTGCTACGGCTCTGAGAGAGAGAGAACTTGGTAGGTTCACTAGTCAACCCGAACCCAATCCTAGAGGATCCAATGGAATGTTGACTGGTGAGAAATCATCCAGTCATGTGAATGCAATTAGTACCCTTAGGAATGGTAAGGTAGTGGATAACAAGGTAACTAGGCCTGATAGTGAACAAACTGTAGTTCACCCTGACCCAATAGTTGAAGAGACTGATAAAGCCTCTGAAGAGCCTGAGGCAACCCCTCAGAGAACCTATTTCATGCCTAGAGCCCTATACCCAAGGTTGTTAGCACCAACTAGGAAGGAATCCAATTTTAATGAAATAATGGAAGTTTTTAAGAAAGTCACGATCAACCTTCCATTATTAGATGCAATTAGGCAGATTCCTGCTTATTCCAAGTTTCTTAAGGACATGTGTACGCGAAAGCGAAAACTTAGCGTACATAAGAAAGCTTTTCTAGCTAGTCATGTAAGTTCAATTATACAGAGTACTACGGCCCTTAAGTACAAAGACCCAGGTTCCCCAACCATAGCTTGCACAATAGGAAACTACCGGGTAGAAAGAGCCTTACTCGATTTAGGAGCCAGTGTGAACTTACTGCCGTACCATGTGTACCTCCAGCTAGGACTAGGCAATTTGAAACCGACTCAGATGACGTTGCAGTTAGCTGATAGGTCTGTGAAAATTCCTCGTGGTGTCATAGAGGATGTTTTGATTGAAGTGGATAAATTTATTTATCCAGTGGACTTTGTTGTGCTTGATACCAGACCTATGCCTGATCCAGAGAATCATATACCGGTTATACTAGGTCGCCCTTTCTTACCAACATCTAATGCGATCATTAACTGTCGTAACGGTGTTATGAACTTGTCTTTTAGTAACATGACTATTGAGCTGTATATCTTCAACATTAGTAATCAACCACCTGAGCTAGATGACCCCAGCTTAGAAACCGTCAACATGATAGAGACCCCAGTTCAGGAGTCATTACCAAACACTTTGATAGAAGACACGTTAGAAGAATTTCTATCCTACTTTGGATTAGAGTTTGATGAGTTAGGCCCATCAGAGACCTTACCTGTGATTGTAGCTCCAGATTTGGATAGTGACCAAGAGAATAGGCTAGTAACCGTGCTTCAGGACAATCAAAAAGCCTTAGGAGGGACCGTAGAAGATATTAAGGGAATTAGCCCAACAGTTTGTATGCACCAGATCCATTTAGAGGAGGAATCCAAACCGTCTAGGGAGATGCCGCATAGGCTCGACCCATTAGAAGATCCATTAGAGAAATTCCTAGCCAACTATAGAATTGATGGTGATAATGATAGTGTTATTAATGAAGTGAGCACTTTGTTAGGTTCTGCACCACCAGATTGTAATTTAGAAGAAGCAATTGACTATTTTCGAGAATCTGACGATCCGGAAATGAGGGAAATTGTTATTAGTCTATCTAGAGACACTGAAAACTCTAAGTTTGGGGGTGAATATCATTCTCCATGTGCTATACCATTAATCTTAGGAAGGTCCCTAGCTTGGGACCTGATATATGCACGTCTGCCATTGTACAAGATCATCTTCGAGCTAGATCCAATGATCATCCTGTTCAGAAAGAAGTTCAGTTACCAAAAACCCATCCTCTGGTCGATGTGGTTTACCTAGATAGGGATCAAAGTGTGTTTAGATTGTTTATCTTTGTAGCTTGCTGTTGTTTCCTTCTATTGTGGTTAACACTATTTGATTCAGATGATCCACAGTTGTTCCGATTATTGCTATATGATTTAAGGAGGTAACTTATGCTCATGCGACACGGTAATATCTTTCCCTAATTCCTTTTCGTGCAGTGTTTAGAAACATTGAGGACACTGTTTAATTTAAGTTTGGGGGTATTGGGAGACTTTTTAGGATTAATAAGATTTGGAATTTAGAAGCATGTGAACAATTCAGGGTGACACTAACCACTCTAGGTAGATGGAAACTTAGCCATTTTGCTATAAGGATTGGTGTGCCCAGCTAGATGGTCTATTCATAAAGGAGATAGAGTTCAGGTGTTAGAAATAACAAGATAGTTGTCACCACCATATCACGTTCTGTTTTATTATTTGCAATTTTGTGTTTCTCTGAGAGTATTGGTGGGTCCTAGCATCGACATGTTAATTAGCACTGGAATGACATTTAGTGTGTTGAGATCATGCCCCACATGAATAATATGTTAGTGTTTTAGAGTTATGTGTGTGGTCCCCCTGTCTCCGTCGCCTAAGCAAGCGTGGAATGCAGGACCCATGGGAACACACATGTATTAGGTGTCAGAAAAAAAAAAGGTACAAAAAAAAAAGAAAAAAAAATCGAAAAAAAGTCAGAAAAAAATTGAGAAAAAATAGTATTTGGTATTTTAAAGTTCTCCCTGTCTCCGTCGCCTAAGCAAGCGTGGAACGCAGGATCCATGGGAACTTGTAAATATTTTAGTTAGTAGTAACCGTTGAAAATAAATGGGGAGTATCTCGACACACTAGGTTTTATCTCGGTACTGACCTTCAGACAGATATGGGATACATCGTTCGCCTTGGTCAACATTTGCGACCTTCTACAGTCTACCTTCATCTTCTAAGTCTTTTCATGTGATGGGTGGTTAGATAACTGTCTGAGTAGAACTCTGTTGTCTTAGATATGAATTTTAGTATGCTTGAGTTAACACTCGTGTACAGTGATTGGATCCATAAAGGGTAATGGTCCCTATAGCCGAATATCTTAGTAGCCAACTAACTAGCTTGTTTAGTGTTTACCCTTAATCGTTCACGTGTTGCTAAGATCTAGATTCAGGTTTTGTGGGTATACCTCTTGTAAACCCTCACGAGACAAAACTCGTCCACTAGGGACACCTAGGGGTTTAACGGCTTACTGCATATGCTAAATGTAGTCGCGATTCCTGCGAAAGTGAGTTAGGATTTTTACTTTATTTTTAGAGTAGTTAGCTCGAGGACTAGCAAAATAGTAAGTTTGGGGGTATTTGATAGACACATTTTAGTGTCTAAATTGCACCCTAGTTTCTATTAAGTTAGTATTCGATTTTGCAAATAATACGTGTTTTTATGCTTTTGTAGGTACATCAGAAGAATAAAGATTTATGGAAAAATTGGCTCAAAAAGTGTTAAAGGCACCCGGGAAAATGGATCAAGGCACCCACACTTTGGATTGGGGCAACCTTGGATCGGGCTGAGATGGATCGGGTCAACCCAGCGGGTCAACCAGGCGAGTCAACCCAGCGAGCCAGCGAGTCGACTCAGCCGATTCAACTCATCGGGAAAAATACTGGATAGCTCAAATCGATTGATTCGCAAGTTATTTTGCTTCCAGATTGTTCCAAACATTGATAGATATCTCACACAAGTCAAAAACAGCAAAAGATCCCGAGAAATCAGCTCGGAAATCATGTATATGGCCGGAATCATGTTTCGATTAGGATTGAGATTTGTGGGTAGTTTTAGAGAGTTCTATTAGGTTTAGAACTCTCTCTAGGGTTTCTACTACCTATATAAACCAAGAGAAGCCAAGAAAAATAGGAAAAAAAACCTAGAGAAGAAAACAGAGAATTCCGGTGAAGGTTCCGTCGCCGCCAACTAGCTGCTGCTGCACCGGCCGGCTGTTCTTCATCCAGCCATCACCGGAGAAGAAGACTCAGCAACTTCTACATCTGTTGCTGATTCAAATATTTTTGTTGCTTATTGTTTCATACCTTTGTTGCTTAAAACTTTTCTGTAACAGCTGAACCTTCTTCTGTAACGCATATACGCGTATCAAATCAGCTGTTACATCATTATTTAACCTTGTAATCGATATTTTGAGCAATGAAGAGATCTTTTGAGCAAGTTTTCTCCACCATGAGCTAAGTCTATTTACTGGGATGATGGATAAGGTAATTTTCTCAATTTTATGTGATTTAATTATTTTCTAATAATTATTTATAATTCTTTTGTTATTAGAATTGCATAGTTTTAAATAGTGAAAACTGTTTTCTTTCAACAGTTGTGCTTTTGCCTGATGGATTATGCTTGGTTAATTAATTTTGATAGTCCATGCTTGTGATTTACCTCTGTTTGTTAGCATAACGAAACCAATTTTGGCAATTACTTGTGCTTCAATTAATTTAAAAAGAATTATCTGATTAATCACATAGGTTGTTAGAATTACCTGATTCCTGATTCCTGGTCCTTTTAAAATTATTCAAAAATCATCTTTAGGTTATTTAGTCTTTTTCATACTCCTGGAATTTTCTAGAGTTAATTAAAATCATTCTTTTCTAAAATCATTACCTTTACAAGTTCGAGAAACGATCACCTTATTTACCACTATCAAAACTACATCAAATGGTGCTAAGCTAAACTGTAGTACTTATGATGTGGAGTTTTATACTATAGTTCAAGCCTTGAAGCATTAGCATCACTATCTAATTCATAATGAGTTCATTATGTTTTCTGATCATGATTCTTTGAAGAACATCAATAGTCAAGATAAGCTTTCTTCTAGACATGGTAAGTGGGCTGGTTATTTACAAGAGTTCACTTTTGTACTGAAGCGCAAAGCTGGGTGGTAGAATCAAGTTGCTGATTCCTTAAGCCGAAGGAGTATGATTCTCAACACCATGCGAACTAAGGTAATAGATTTTGATTCATATTCTGACCATATTCTAACCGATCCGAACTTTGAGGAGATTGCAGATGATATCAGTTCAGGCAAACAAAAATTACCTTATGCATGAAGAATTTTTCTTCAAAGGTAACCAATTGTGTATTCCTTATTCTAGTCTCCGATTAAAGATTATTAAGGAGTCATATTACTGGCCAACAATGAGGCGTGAAGTTGTTAAATTCATGGATAGATGTCGAATCTGTCAAGTTTCAAAAGAAAAAACAACTAATGCAGGGTTGTACATGCCATTGAAAGTTCCAAGTTAACCTTGGACAAATTTGAGCATGGATTTCGTATTGGGTTTAACTCGAACTCAGAGAGGACATGATTCGGTATTTGTAGTTGTTGACCGTTTTTCAAAAATTTCCCATTTTATTTCTTGCAAGAAGACTTCTAATGTACTGAAGGTAGCTGAACTGTTCTTCCGTGAAGTGATGGCCAAACAGAAGTTATGAATCGTGTGCTGGGTGATATACTATGGTGTATGGTTGGAGACAATCCGAAGAGTTGGGATCAGAAACTTTGCCAAGCTGAATTTGTATTTAATCGTTTAGTAAACCGTAGTATGGGTATGAGTCTTTTCGAGGTTGTTTATGGCTACAATCCATGAGCATCAGTAGATTTAGCACCTGTTCCTAATCTGAAGAGAATTGAAGTTCGTGCCGAAAAACGTATCCAACAGTTGCAACAGGTTCACAAGTTGGCTGAAGAACAGTTGCTTCGAGCTAATTAGAGGTATAAGGAGGCGGCAAATAAGAAACACAGAGTTGTGAATTTTGCAGTAGGAGATTTCGTGAGGGGAATATTGACAAAGGATCGTTTTCCAGTTGGCGAGTATAACAAACTGAAGGCGCGCAAGATTGATCCCTTGGAAATTCTCGCGCTGATTAATCCTAATGCCTACAAGTTAAAGCTTCCAAGTCACATCCGGACTTCTGATGTTTTTAATGTCAAACATTTGGTGCCATATAATAGTATTTCTGATGATGACCAAGAAAATTCGAAGGTGAATTTCTCTCAACCCCGGGATAATGATGCAGATGAGTAGGCTATAGCCTATTTGGAGGTTAAAGACTCGAGTGTCGTAATTTAGCTTAAGAGGTGTCCATTTTGATTGGAAACGGGCCAACGATCAAGACATGCGATTTGTCTCATGGTCTTCAGATTTTAGCCAAATTCCATCGTTTAGGGCTTCAAACAGGCGTTTTTGCTATTTTAAGAAAGTTTTTATTTTGTTAATAACTTCTTCGTTAGGAGTCCGTTTGGGTCGCCGTTTGCGAAAAATAGTTTTATTTTATGAGTACTTTCATTATTTTTTGTCGACTAAAATTTTCCAAAAATAACAAATTAGGGTTTGAGTCGGTTTAAGGTTTTTTCCATCCTTTCTTGGCTAGCAAGTTAGGGTTTTTCAACAAGTCTATACAAGAGTCCTCCATAAATTGTTTTAAGCAGTTGAATTTAATTAATAAGAATTATTTTCTTAAACTTGTTCAAGTTTAATTGATTATTATTTAAATTCGGAAAACCGAAGTCTAAATAATTAGCTGTTCATAGTCGATATTCCTAGGAATATTTGAAGTCTGAACAAAACCTCTCTTTTCTTCCTTTTATTTATTATCCGCTTCATCATCTTGAAACCAATGAATGAAATGACTTTATACAGAAAAACTTCATTAACTTTCATAATAAACTTTTTCAGAAGTATAGTGCTTGGGGAAAACGACGTAGAATCTTCATACGACCTTCGTTTTGGATGATTGACCCCTTTATCTTTATTAGAAAACAATTTCCTACGTTATATCGGGTAAAATCCAGGTCTTAAGCTTGTCGGGGGTGTCAAAACGACCTAACAATAAAATTCAGGAAGTATCCAACCTCGCTCGCCGTTTTTGCCATAACTCTTAGCTCGTTTATCCAATTGATGTGCCCTTTTAACATGTTTTAGCAGTCATCCATACGAAACTTTATAATATTATCAATCTTTGGAGTTTCAAGGAGGAAATGCAATTTTCCTTTGGCGCATTTTTTGTGATATATCTTGTAAGGTCTCCGACTCACATAATTTCCTTAAATATCACTTTGTAATGAATATATATGATATTTATGATTATGTATAATAAACTTTGTGGTTCATGCTCAAAATTTTGTGTTTGAGATTATTCTGATCTAATACGTCTACAACCACTCTATTTTAGGAGGAAACGGTTCAAGAAACAAAAAAGAAATAATTAGGTTACCAGGAATTACAATGTTGGTATCATTCTTCTTCTATTTCAGAATCATGAGATACGATTTACTTGATTCATTATGCAAGCATGGGACTCCGTATTGCGATGTAGTTAATATCACCTCAGAACCGCGGTGATTGGGTGTTTCTGAAAATAGCGTTGACTCTTTCTTTTGATAAGACTCTTGCATATCCCTGCCTGAATAGGGTTGTAAAACCTAGTGGAAGGGTCGAAAGTAGGTTTGAGATTTTAAGGTGATAAAGTATGTTTCTGAAAGACATGAGCTATCTTTCAAAGGCTTATTTGAATTTTGGGAGATTTTCTTCTTTTCGGTAGGTAATCCACAAAGACCCTTTTTTGAAATAACAATGCTTCTACTTGATTAATGAAATTGAAATCCTAAGGATCCCCATAGCGATACTTATAGGCATTTTGGATGAATGGTAAATACTACATAAAATAGGGAAATAAAAGTGATAAAATGGTGTTTAGATATCGAAGGATTTGAGCCATTTCCCATGGATAGTTGTTGCAACAGGTTCGCCTTCTATAGTGATCAGCTTATAGTAGCCGCCAATGTAGCCCGTGAAATTCGATATGGTCCTTCCCAATTGGAGGAGCAACAATGTCTTGATGCTTTGAGGACTAGACCTCATACTTGGAAAGTATTTGGCTTGATTGCTTTGGCCCTATAAATCTTTTATTCATACGGCAGAACTCTGGTGATTCTTAAAAGGTGGGAATGGCCTCTACCCATCTGTTGAAGTAATGAGATGGAGCAGCCACCCATTTATAATGACAGGTTAAAGCATTATTGTCATTTCTAGCAAGGTCCAATCTAAGTCTGCTGGCGTATGAGGATGATTCAACGATAAAGAAGAAAATTGCTAAGATCTACCCGAGTGCAGTATCTCAGCCGTAATTCCATTATCCGGTTGTTTTAGGGTAAAATCAAATGTACTGCAAAGTGGTACTTTCAAGTAGGTTCAAGATATCAAACTCGAACAGGACGAGCCTAAACCAAGAAATGGCCGTTCACGTCCTATTTTGATTACAAAGATGGAAAGGATTTGGGTAGGTCTTAGGGGAGGGAAGCAAAGAATATTGAGAAATATCAGTAGTGCGTTAAGAAGAATGGATTCTCCATAGAGGAATCACTAATTCTGTAGATTTTGATTTCTTCAGACTGATTGTTATTGTTGTGTGTTTTTTGTCTTGTTTCAAATAGATGAAAAATCATTTATTTGTAGTTTCAAGAAGACACACTGATATTGTCGTAAGTTGTGAAATTTGGGGAGAGGTGGAGAAGTGATGATTGTGGAGATTGTAGTGGGGCGGTTCCCAAAAAGGTAGGGAAGGCATGTATGACCACTACTCCTCATCCTCTCAACTACTCTGTAACCGCCAACTCCTTGTTACCTTCTTGTTCGTGGGAGTGGTGTCACCACCCACGATGTTGTAGACCGCCAGACCAATACCTAATGAGAATGCCCCAATGTTCTATTTGATATCTCGTGAAAATAGTGGAGTTATAAACCACTATGGTTTTGATTAAGTCAAGTCAATTCAAATGACCTTCTAAGTTAGTGAAGTAAGTTGTGTGACTCACTTGATTGATAGCCAAAAGTGTCGAGTTAGGGAATTTTAGTGGTCATGTACTTGTTTGAAAGTAACATGGAATATTTAATGCCTAAGTATTAGCTTAGAAGCGACTTATCGTAAGTCTGAGAGGCTTTTGAGGCCAAATGTTATAAAGGGGTCCTCGAGCAAGGAGACTTGCTAGAATTCGTATAAGACTCAATGGAGGACCTATATTGAGAAGAAAAGCTTATTTCTGAGGAAAGCAACTAGCAAAGCCAACACTAGCTACTTAACGCAAATAATATGGTGCTAACTCTCTTAACATTAAAGGATAGTGTGCTAACGTCTCAGGAGTAAAACCAACATGCACAACTTTTGGTAAATATTAATTATACTAGGGATAGGAAGCTAGCACCAAGGAGGTTTGAAATTAGCACTTCAATTGTATAGTTAACACTTAGGTTTTAGCACAAATATACTTGTAGCTAAGTCGCTAAATATGGCTAAGGACGCGCTAGCCTTAGAGGCTCATCGGGTTTTGCTAGGAATGCATTAGACCTAGGAAAGGGCGTCAGCATCAAGAGCATCTCAGCGTCAAGGGCGTCATCCAAGAGCAAGGGAGCTAGTCACAAGCAAGGGCGTTAGCCACAAGGTAAGGGCGTTATCCAAGCAAGAGCGTTAGCCACAACAAGGGCATTAGCTACAGCAAGGGCGCTAGCCACAACAAAGGCGTTAGCCACAAGAGAAAGGGCGTTAGCCACATCAAGGGCATTAACCACAACAAGCGTGTTAGCCATAGCAAGGGCGGTAGCCACAACAAAAGCGTTAGCCACAAGAGAAAGGTGTTAGCCAAGGAAGCAAGAGCGTTAGCTACAATAGGGGCGTTAGCCATAGCAAGGACGCTAGCCTCAACAAAGGAATTATCCACAAGAGCAAGGGTATTAGCCAAGGACGAAATGGCGAAATGCGCAAGCAAGGGCGTTAGCGCTAAGGGTTAGCGCTTTTGTTGCTAAAATTAGGTTTAACATTTCGGTGCTAGGGTTTAGGTGCCAGGAAGATCATACATAGGCTAAGGCCTTATTAGGCTAAAATGTACTAGTTAAGACCATTTTTGGTTAGTTGGCACCTCTCAGGTGCTAGGATTTAGCGCAAGGAAAGTTAGCTCTTTTAGCGCTATTGTGGCTAACTAGTGCCAATGCGATGTTAAGCCGAACGGCTAGTGTTATCTTGACGTTAATATGAGGGAAGGCTAGGGTTAGCCTAAATGAGAGGTTCAATACATCTATTATGACATTGCTTCTTGACTGGCGCATCAGTGAGAGTGGCGCATTATTTGTGGTTTATATTTAAGCAAAGTGCTAAAGAAGCATATTTAGGCTCAAAAGAGGAATTTGAGGTGCATTCGTTGTGAATGAAGCGTTACACTATAACTTGTTTCAGGGTTTAAGCATTAGCTATTCCAGAGTTTAATAGATGTTGCTAGAACATCAATGCGCACTCGAGACAAGTTCAAGGAATTCAACCGTGGAATTTTATGCGACTTGAGACTAGTTCGATGGTATAAATATTGTAAGTATTGAGGAGGCTATGAGGCCAGTTTAGAATGTGTGTAGTTGTTCAAAGAAGACTAGAGTTTGCTCTATACTAGTGGGAAACTTACCTAGGAGTTTAAAACTTATTATGTAGAGATTATAGACCACATTGTTAACATGGAATGCCTGTAGCCTTTTGTAGAGACTGTATCCTCAATTCGCCTGCGGAATATAAGGAGGAATACAATATTTTGTGTTTTGATATAAAGTCAGAAGTATGTGCATTAGTATATGCGGATATTTATATGTTCCTGCAACTAGGAAAAAGGAAGATTTTACAATTCTAACCCTTGTATAAAACCCACCATCTACATTAAGTCCCATGTTTAGTGAGGAACATTAATGTTGCACAATAAGCACTAGATGGTGACAATATTCTTATAATGATTATATATGCATAATTTAAATTTTAAGAGTTGAAAAAGATGTACTTAGATTCTGGCTTTCAGGTACTGGGAGAAGTGCCCCTTAGCGTGAGTCTTGGTTGTGATTTGTAGATGCCCACATTCATGCCCGGAATTTCTAACTCGTGAGCCAAGGGAAGCATAGATGCGTTGAACTTCTGATCCAGTCACGTTGGTTGAGTAGCTACCAGCAGGGTCATGGAGAGTACGTCTATGAGGAGCCCAATTGGTCAGGGAAAAACCTGGTTGGCTCTGTCTTACCCGAGATTGAGATATGTGCCATTTAGCACGAACCTTGACTGGGAAGAGTAGGCGCCCTCATTCGTGTCAGGAATGCCATCTTACCGTGAGCAAAAGTGGGGATATGGTCGGGGCTTTCTCTTTTTCTTTTTTCTGAAACATGTCCGCCTCATCTCAAATAGAGGATCAAGTAAGCTGGATCGATCCTTTATGTATGTGTCCAGCAAGAAATATTGTTAGCTTTGTCTCCTCCACGCAATGTCTTTGATGCAGAATTAAGCCTTAGATTCAAACTTCCTTGTAAGCAAGTAGTTGGTTCCAGTGCTTGCTTAGATTTTGAGTATGTATCAATTAAGTGCTAGTGATAGTGTCCTCAAAGCGGCAATAGATGAGAGAAAGGACACTCAGAGACGATGCTTTGAGTTGTAGCTAGTAGCAGCTAACTTGGAAATATTAAAAACCGGGAGAAGAAGCTGATGGTAGATCAGAACTGCAAATGAGGTTGACGGTGGACTCAATTGTTCTTATCGTAGAAAGGTTGATGAGGTCTATTTGGGAGATGCAGTGCGACCTGAAAGGAAGGTATGTCTGAGAAGATGAAGGTCCATGGGAAGACAAGGTTTCTATAATGCTGAGTTTTCTTTATCCCGTTTGGAAAACCCTAGTTTGCACACCATTCGCTTCCAGAGCTGTTTAAGTTTTATACCATGTCGGATTTTGACATTTTATCCCAACTTTTTAAAGCCAAGAGACCAAGCTATTATATGCAAAAAGATAGTTGGATAGGTCATCCAACCATGCGTAAACATCTGTGATTAGTAACCCCATGTGAATTTTCAGACTTTGTAGACTTTAGTGTAAGATCCACATCTCCTATCTCAGGTATCCGATTTAGGTGTCCTTCTGGTATGTCATGGTAGAGACATAGACGAACACTTCTTGTGAAGGATGTTTTGACCCGTTTTTCACCGATTGTTGTCAATTTTTAAATCTGAGGTGATGGTGTCTTTAAAGTTCTGAGCTGGAGATGATTGTTGCTTCCGAGTCCGGAGCGTGTCCAACAATAGAATCATGTGGTTGAAGTAAGTAGAAGCAACATGGATGGGATTACCTTTCTGGATGTGATCAGGTAAGAAGAGGATGTTCCCCAGTTGTGTGAGTGCTAATGTAGAAAAGTCTTGTTTCTCGTACCGTTTATGACCAGACCTTCTAGTTGAGGGATGTTACTGTATTAGACTTTGAAAGCGAAGGGGTCGTCAGTCCCCAAATGTGATTCAGTTGGATCCGCTACCAGGCATAATGTATTTTTTTTGTGTCCTCACAGGTTCATGCTTCCATAAGTTTTAAGAGGACATGGGAAATCATGAAAGTTGGAGCCGTCCCTTGTTATTGTTGAAGCGATGGGGCTGGGGTAAGTATTTGAATTCAAGTTGAAGACGTCGTTGTAGTTCTGGGTTATTGAGATGAAAAGTCACTCTTCTTTAATCTACTTGACTCAAATCTTGATTATCATGACTTGATTTATTTCTTTTAGCAAGTGCATGTGATGGGCCCTTGAGTGGACACTACTCCTGTCGCCTTTGACAGTCCCCGGTATGCGAGAAGAGGACTGCGAATAATTCTTCCATGTTGATGCTTCTGAGACTTTGGAAGATGTCGTGGATATAGAGAATGAGGATAAGTTGAAAGATGAAGACCTGGACAAGGCTCCCCACATTGAAGACCTTTGTGAAAAATCTGAATCTACTAATATCGATGGAGAAGTAAGCAATGAAGTCAACGCCAGACTCCTCCATTGGTTTAGACCCATATCAAGTAAGTTTTTATCATTATTATTATAGTAGAAAGTGTGAACTCTTCAAAATTCTCATATGAGCATAGCTGTACTCAAATTTACATCTAATTTTATAGATTCCCATCACTAGAAAATTTCAGAAGTATAGTGTTTAGGAAAAACACTGTAGAATCTTCATACGACCTCCATTTTTGATAATTGACACTTATATCCTTATTATAAAACAATTTCCTACATTCTAGCAAGAAGAAATTCAGGTTTTGAGTTTTTCTGGGGCGCCAAAATAACCGAACAGTAGAACTCAGGAGGTATCCAGGAAAATCCTGACAGTTTTCAGACTCGACTCCGCTTGCCATTTTTGCGATAACTCTTAGCCTACTTTTCTAGTTAACGATCCCTCTTAAAAAATTGTAGTAGACACTAATATGAAACTTTTTATATAAGAACCATGCCCAGATTCATCACCAATTGTTTCCAGCATCAGAGTTTTCGAGAGATAGTGAAAATTATTTCTGAGACGTTTTTTGTAAAACGTCTTGTAATGGGTTTGGGCTCATAAAATTCTTCAAATATTGTTTTATAATGAATGTATATGACGATTGTGAATATGTATAGTATTTTTTGTGGTTCTTACTCAAAATTTCATGTTTGAAACGTTCTGACCTAATATGCCTTTAACCTCTCTACTTGTAGGGGCGGAATGATAAAATCAGAGAGTTGGGCTTGTTGGAGAAGGAAAAAGAGTTATCGTTGATTTTGATGTGGATAGTGTACCTCACTATGCTTAAAACCATATGCGATCTCTACTTCGCGTAATTTTTGAGGATGATGCTCCTACTGACGCTGATGTGTATAATGGTAGTTTAGCAGGGAATGTGCTAGTTGGATACCTTAATGCGGGTGCTGTTGTTGATTCCTCTTCGGTAGGATCCTCCTAGGGTGCTCACGTATTAGGGTTTGTTGTCCCATCCATCTATGCTGAGAGGAGATGGTTTCTCGGAATGAAGTTTCTGGAGTCCTCTTCAAAGAATGGGAGGAAATTATGAACGTGACTGATATATCCGATCTTGGCACCACATGAGTTCACTGTCAATTGGGAAACATATGCAAGTACCTTGCTGAAGTAGGCGGATTTGTAAGTTTGAATCCAGCGATCGAGGCTAGAGGTGAAGTCGAAAGGCTTTCTCAGGAGTTGAAGCTTGCAGTAGAGGCTCTTGAAAGGGGCAGAGAAGGAATATTCTAAAGGAGATGAGTCGATGTTGAGAGATGGGTTTCTTTGAGCAGTCTCTAGTCACATTTGTGTTATTTGAAGTAGACTCGGGGTACGTCTCATCATGATCTTAATACGTGTCATAAGTGCAACAAATTACTCGATATATTTCCCACTAATTAAATAATAATATAGCGGTAGGATCATTCCCAAGGAGAGCTATGTAATTGAGATGTTATTTACATTAGCAACTAAGAATAAAAGTAAAGACAAATGAGGGGATTGGTTATTTAAATTAACTAAAAAGACAAAAAAATAAAATAATAAAGAGATGATTAGAGAGTCCTTCTTCATTACCAAACGTTAACAAGATTAGTATACTTATCTATCTTTCGTTAGAACCATTCATCACCAACTGTAGAATAGCATCTAGATCAGTGATATCCCCAAAACTCATTTTATCACTGGATATGGAAGTTCTGGACTCCCAGGTTCTATTCGTCTGAACCACCAAGTAGTAGATCACTCAAGGTGTAACCCAATCGAATGATTTAAGCTTTGTGAATTTAGGTTGATCCCAGTAGTAATCTTAGAACATGGTCCAGTTATTGGTGTTGTCTTCGTTCGCGATTGCTCCACAGAATCCCTCTGCAAGGTCTCGCGATTTCTACTTGTGTACCAGTCAATGGACGATTACTTATATCATAATTTAATACTAGCGATAGAATAATCAAGAGATTAATTTTGTATGCATCCTAAACAATCTAATAAATCACTCATAAACCCTAGATATAGTAAAGACAATCGATTATGATCAAAAATCCAAATAAACTTGTAGTACTAATCAAGCTTCACGCTTAGAACATTGAATTCATCCTTAATCAATAAAAAGAATTAGCTACTCATATTACAAAGAAGATGAAATAGCATGGTTTCCCCCAAAAGGGGTAAACCCTAGAATATGGAATAAATCTCTCATCTCTCTCTAAGCTAGATAAAATAATAAGTGTCTCAAAAAGTATTATATGTGTCTCCTATATAGGTATCCAAGTTTTAGAAGTGCACGTACTCGAATCCCGGTCGAAATAATTGGTTTTCACGCTCAGCTTCTCGATGGCTTGACCCATCGAAAATATTTTTTTTTCCGGATTTTGTTTTCTCGATGGCTTGACCAATCGAGAATGTTGATTTTCTCGATGGCTTCACCCATCGAGAAAATCCTGAACTTGCTTTTCTTATAACTTCTTCATATGAAGTCGGAATGACCTTATTCTTTCGCCGTTGGCTTCATTTATTCGTTCTCTTCAATATGGAGATGAGAAATCCTGAATTTGAATGACTTCCACTTGGTTTTTGACTCTTCACTAGTACAAATTTGGGCTTATGTGACAGTTAAAAACTGCCACCAAAATACTTATGTGACAGTTTTAAAAAATTATTGCACTGTCATTAAAGGCTCTGTTACGAAAGGGTCTATAAGAAACTGTCACAGAATCATAACTATAAGTATCAGTTTTTTTATAAACCTATCATTGTTGACAATATATAATAACATTTTCTAAATAAAACTGTCATGGATAACTTAATTTCTTTTACTAAGGTGACAGTTTC
>JAJJMC010001074.1:2308551-2355464 GCA_023531435.1 Papaver californicum
AGTGGACGATTACTTATCTCATAACTTAATACTAGCGATAGAATAATCAAGAGACTAATTTAGTATGCATCCCAAACAATCTAATAAATCACTCATAAACTCTAGATATAGTAAAGAGAATCGATTATGATTAAAACTCCAAATAAACTTGTATTACTAATCAAGCTTCACGCTTAGAACATTGAATTCATCCTTAATCAATAAAATAATTAGCTACTCATATTACAAAAAAGAAGAAATAACATGGTTTCCCCAAAAAAGGGTAAATCCTAGAATATGGAATAAATCTCTCTTCTCTCCCTAAGCTTGATAAAATAATAAATGTCTCAAAAAGTATTAGATGTGTCTCTTATATAGGTTTCCAAGTTGTAGAAGTGCACGTACTTGAATCCCGGTCGAAATAGGTTTCCATAACTCCAAAATATGCCAAAAATAGGTTTTCACGCTCAGTTTCTCGATGGCTCGACCCATCGAGAATTTTTTTTTTTCTGGAGTTTTTTTTCTCGATGGCTTGACCCATCGAGAAAATCCTGAACTTGTTTTTCTTACAACTTCTTCATATGAAGTCGGAATGACCTCATTCTTTCACCGTTGGCTTCGTTTATTCGTTCTCTTTAATATGGAGATGAGAAATCCTGAATTTTAACGACTTCCACTTGGTCTTTGGCTCTTCTTCACTTGTAGCACTTCTTTTCTCGCACAATTAACACTTTGTAGCTTCTTTTTGGATGATTCACCTAATAAAAGGCATAAAATACAAAAAAAAAAACGTAATATAAAACAATTCAAAAGAAATATAAAAAATACTAGCATGGAATTCATACTCAAAATATGTAAAATATGCACTTATGTATAATATGCACTTATCATAAAGGGTTGTGACTCTTCGGTTGACATGATCCCTGGAGAGAGTAAAGTTCCTGACTTACAGAGGATTCTCATAAAAGGAGAATCTAAGAATGCTGAAGTCGGATTCAGTTTTCGTTGTTTTCTGTCTAGAGTTTTTTCTGGGACCTGGAGAAGAGCTTGTCTTTTTGCTGGAGTTGAGGATGAGGCTGGAGCTGAGGCTGAGGATAATGGTGAGCATTTGATTCCTGACGCTTGCTGAGATGAGGCCTCCTTTTTGACCCTTTCCTTCTTACAAGACCTCATGGATGATCAGATGTTGTAGTGCTTACTGATCAGATGACTTCTCTAACAGAGAGGGCGCACTAGGACCAGGAGGAGGCGTTGACCAAGAGGTGCTGCTGAAGAGAGACTGGTCCCTTTTTGCCCTGAAATTGTAAAAGCCTTTCCAGGTGTTGTCCTCCTTGGACGCAAATCTTATCATCCTCTTGAATATTGATTCTGGTATTGTTGATGTTAGTAGGCTTGGAATTATGGCTTGCTGCAACTGGTGACAATCTATTTTGGGAAGAATCGTTCCATTAGAGTCTTGAGGAAAGTGATTACCTCTCCTTAGTGGTAGCAATGTCTTTTTGTATTCTGGAAGGAACTTTTGTCTCCATATCAGATCAACAATATTGAGCAGCGTTTGGGTCTTCCTGGTGTTTTTAAATTTCGTACAATGAGAAAGTCAGAGGTGACTAACCTCCCGACAGAGGGATCCCTTAAATTTCAGGAGGGTAAGGAGGTTGGTGTTGATGGGTCGAGGATGAGTCCTTTTCGCCATGGTTTCGTAGGAGTCTCTCCAGATCTTCATGGGTGATGAAATTGGATTGTTGGTACCTCTATGGTGGTCGATCATGGATAATATGAACTCATTTATCTTTTCGATCCCCAGAAGTTTAAGCATCAGCAGTCGTTGCAAAGTTGGTTCTGGTTTGCTCTGTTAGGCGATAACGTTGTTCTGGGGAGAGTTGCTCCGTCAGGGTCTTGAGACAAGCGATTACTTCCTTCCAATTATTAGGCATGTCCACTTGAGTTCTAGTAAGGACTTCTTGTCTGTTTATCAGATCGGCTATGTTGGCCGGAGTTTGAATTTTCTCGGTATCTTCAGCAGTTTTGTCACTGAGAAGAGGTGTAATAGTATAATTAATACGAGGAGGTTCAATAGAAATATGGGTGCTTTTAGAATCACCACCACCACCACTACTAGAACCAACAATAGGAGTTGTAACCGCTCCAGACCTAAGATCCATCATTTTTGAAATAACTGAAATTAGCTTTTATAATCGAGAGGTTGATCTCCCGCTGTGGTCGCCAATTGTTTTAGGGTGGAAACAAATGTATTGCAAAATGGTACTTTCAAGTAGGTTCGAGGGATCAAACTCAAACAGGACGAGCCTAAACCAAGAAATGGATGTTCATATCCTGCTTCGATTACAAAGATAGAAAGAATTTGGGTAGGTATTAGGGGAGGGAAGCAAAGAAGATTGAAAAATAACAGTAGTACGTGAAGAAGAATGGATTCTTTGTAGAGAAATCATTAATTCTGTAGATTTTGATTTCTTCATACTGATTGTTTTTGTTGGGTATTTTTGTCTTGTTTCGAATAGATAAAAATTATCTATTTATAGTTTGAAGAAGACACACTGATATTCCCGTAAGTTATGGAAGTTAGGGAGAGGTAGAGAATTGATGATTGTGGAGATTGTAGTGGGGCGGTTCCCAAAAAGGTAGGGAAGACTTGTATGACCACTACTCCTCATCCTATCAAGTACTTTGTAACCGCCTACTCCTTGTTACCTTCTTGTTCATGGGAGTGGTGTTACCACCCACGATGCCGTAGACCGCCAGACCAATACCCCAATGAGAACCCCCCCCCCCCCCCCATGTTGTATTTGATATCTCGTGAAAATAGTGGAGTTATAAACCACTATGGTTTTGATTAAGTCAAGTTAATTCAAATGACCTGCTAAGTTAGTGAGGTAAGTTGTGCGACTCACTTGATTCATAACCAAAGTGATTATTGTCGAGTCTATGAATTTTAGTGTTCATGTACTTGTTTGAAAGTAACATGGCATATTTAATGGCTAAGTATTAACTTAGAAGTGACTTATTGTAAGTCTGAGAGGCTTTTGAGGCCAAATGTTATAACAGGGTCCTCGAGCAAGTAGACTTGCTGGAATTCATATAAGACTCAATGTGGGACCTATATTAAGAAGAAAGGCATATTTCTGAGGAAAACAACTAGCAAAGCCAACACTAGCTACTTAGCGCAAATAAGATGGTGCTAACTCTCTTAACGTAAATGGCTATTGTGCTAACGTTTCAGGAGTATGACCAAAAATATGCAAACCTTTTTGTAAATATTAATTATACTAGGGCTAAGAAGCTAGCACCAAGGAGGGTTGAAGTTAGCAATTCAATCGTATAGTTAGCACTGAGGTTTTCGGACAAATATACTTGTAGCTAAGTCGTTAAATATGGCTAAGGACGCATTATCCTTAGAGGCGCCTCGGATTTTGATAGGAATATAGTGGATCTAAGGCAAGGGCGTCAGCACGAAGGGTATCTCAGCATCAAGGGCGTCATCCAAGAGCAAGGGAACTAGTCATAAGCAAGGGCGTTAGCCATAAGGTAAGGGTGTTAGCTACAACAAGGGCGATATCCAAGCAAGGGCGTTAGCCGCAATAAGGGCGCCAGCTAAAACAAAGGCGTTAGCCACAATAGCAAGAGCGCTAGCCGCAACAAGGGTGTTAGTCACAACAAGGGTGTTAGCCACAACAAGGGCGTTATCCATAGCAAGGGCGTTAGCCACAACAAAGGCGTTAGCCACAAGACCAAAGGCGTTAGCCAAGGAAGCAAGGGAGATATCCACGCAGAGGCGTTATCCACAACAAGGGTGTTAGCCATAGCAAGGGCACTAGCCATAACAAAGAAGTTATCCACAAGAGCAAGGGCGTTAGCCAAGGAAGCAATGGCACTTGCCTTAAGCAAGGGCGTTAGCGCCAAGGGTTAGCGCTTTTGTTGCTAAAATTAGGTTTCGCATTTCGGTGCTAGGGTTTAGTGTCAAGCTGATCATACGTGGGCTAAGGCATTATTAGGCTATAATATACTAGTGAAGACCATTTTTGTTTAGTTGGCACCTCTCAGGTGCTAGGGTTTAGTGCAAGGAAAGTTAGCGCTTTTATCGCTAGTGTGGCTAACTAGTGCCAATATGATGCTAAGCTGAATGGCTAGTGCTATATTGACGTTAATATGAGGCAAGTCTAGAGTTATCCTAAATGAGAGGTTCAATGCATCTTTTATGACATTGCTTCTTGATTGTGGTGCATCAGAGAGACTGGTGCATTATTTGTGGCTTATATTTATGCAAAGTTCTAAAGCAGCATATTTAGGCTCAGAAGAGCAATTTGAGGTACATTCGTTGTGAATGAAGCGTTAAACTATAATGTATTTCAGGGTTTAAGCATTAGTTATTCCCTAGTTTAATAGATGTTGCTAGAACATCAATGCGCACTCGAGACAAGTTCAAGGAATTCAGACGTGGAATTTTATGCGACTTGAGACTAGTTCGATATGGCATAAATATTTTAAGTATTAAGGAGGCTATGAGGCTAGTTTAGAATGTTTGTAGTTGTTTAAAGAAGACTTAAGTTTGGTTTATACTAGTGGGAAACACATCTAGGAGTTTGAAACTTATTATGTAGAGATTATAGACTACATTGTTAGCATGGAATGCCTATAGCCTTTTGTAGAGACTGTGTCCTCAATTCGCATGTGGAATATAAAAAGGAATACAATATTTTGTGCTTTCATGTGAAGTCAGAAGTATGTACACTAGTATGTACGGATATTTATATGTTCCTGCAACTAGGCAAAAGGGAGATTCTACAATTCTAACCCTTGTCTAAAACCCACCATCTACACCTGTAGAGCTAGGGTTTCCAAATATTTCTCATATATCATACACATATATATTTGGATAATACTGAAAGTATTATTATTTTCTCTTTGTCAAACCCTAGTTTTCTTTATTATTCTTCTAGAATAAAGTGATCTTCAACAACAAAAACCATAATACTAGTAAGTTTGAATCTGATAAGCTAAGACACTTCATAACTTTTCTTTTCTTTTGTGCTGGAATGTTGATCTCGTTATTTACCCCTTTGGCAGATCATGGCAGTTCCTGATCGAAATCATAACTCTGATTCTTCAAGTAAGAAGCTGGGTTGCAGAAGTAGGATGATGAATAAGATCTCTCCTCAAGAAGAAAAGTCCAACATCATCCATTCCTTGAACAACATCTCAAAACTTGTGCGAGGCATGTCTTTTGAATGTTTGAAAGCATCTCATGAATGTGCTTTGAATGTCACATTCTCCATTAATGCTGAAGAGGAAGCAAGGCACCGAGAAGAGTTGGAAAAGAAAAGGGATGAGGATGAGAAACTCACAACTTACATACATAAGCGTTACCTCAGGGCGATTGTGAGAAGAGAAGAAAAAAAATAGATAAAGCGAGGTGTGCGTCCTTATGGCGTAGCCCCATATTCTTATGCGGATGGGTATCCTTCTCAGGAGGATCTTGAGGATCATGCAATGTACGAGTCCAAGTCATTCTCAGAAACTGAAGTTGAGCGTGCTGAAACAAGCGTTGACTCTGAAACAAGCGTTGACTCTTTCTTCTGATAAGACTCTTGCACATCCCAATCTGAATAGGGTTGTAAAACCTAGTGACATGGTCGAAAGTAGGTTAGAGATTTTAAGGTGAGAAAGTATGTTTCTAAAATAAATGAGCTATCTTTCAAAGGCTTATTTGAATTTTGGGAGATTTGATTCTTTTCGGTAGGTGATCCACAAAGACCATTTTTTGAAATAATAATGCTTCTCCTTGATTAATGAAATTGAAATCTTAAGGATTCCCATAGCGATAATTGTAGGTATTTTAGAGGAATGGTAAATACTACATAACATAGGGAAATAAAGGTGATAACAGGGTGTTCAGATATCGAAGGCTTTGAGCCATTAGCCGTGGATAGTTGTTGCAACAGGTTTGCCTTATGTAGTAATCAACTTATATATAATAACCGCCAATAGTATCCCAAGAAATTTGATATGGTCCTTCCCAGTTGGAGGAGCGACAACGTCTTGATGCTCTAAGGACTAGACCTCCTACTCAGAAAGCATTTGGATTGATTGTTTTGGCCATGTAAATCTTTTGTTTATACGGTAGAACTTCCTCTCTAATATCTCTTGGATCATATATGAGGGAGAATCTCTTTAAGAATTCTGGTGATTCATAAAAGGTGAGAATGGCCTCTACCCATTTGTTGAAGTACTGAGCTGGAGTAGCCGTCCATTCAGAACGACAAACTAAAACACGATTGTCATTTCTAGCAAGGTCCAGTCCCCAGTTTGCTGGCGTATGAGGATGATTCAATGATAAGGAAACAAATTGAGTAAGAGCTACCTGAGTGCAATATCTGTTCAATAAGATGATACACTCTCGGTTAGTGCTTGATTCCCTATCATGGCTTTGAACAACTGATATTCTTCCATGTATAGGGGTAAGTTTTTATCAATACTGCGTTTGTATTGTTAGTACCTTGATTCTAGGAAAACAATATAATGTAGAAGTACTTTATTTAGATTCGGAAATAAAAAATGTTTAGGGCAAGCCTAAACAACGATAGTAGCCGTTCCGACCTACTTCGGTCACAAGGATAGAAAATGGGTTGATCTTAGGGGAGGGAAGAAAAGTAAGTTGAAGGAATTTGTGTGTTGAATGTGTGTAGAGATGTAGAACTATTGAGAAAATAACAAATCTTGAAAGAATGCTAAGCTTGTTGTATTTCTGAAATGGGCTAAACAACCTATTTATAATAGTTTTAGAACACACGTATCTTCCTTGTAAAGTAGTGGAGGTAGTGAAGAGATAGAGTAGTGGAATTGTGGGGATAATGGCATAACCACCTTGGAATCTTCGGGAAACCATTAATCCATTACTCTATTAACTGCTCCAGCTTTACCACTACTTTGTAACTTCTAGATCATGGGGTGTTGCCACGCCCCATGTTGCTGTAACCGCCAGACCAAAACCCCATCCCATGTAATTTTTTTGATTTCTCATAAAAGTTAGTGAAGTCATGGACTCAAAACACATGAATAATTCACGAGCAAAGGATAGTGATGGCACGAGCAAGCGTGAAGGGATAGTACTGGCACAATCAAAGAGAACGAGGAAAAACAGGAAAAAGGGGTGCTAGTTGCGCAGCTAGCAGTGCCAACGCTAGAGCTAGCACTAGCGCTAACGATGTTGGCCCCAACGCTGGAGCTAGCGTTGTTTTCTCCAGCGCTGGAGCTAGCGCTAGCGCTACCTACCCCTAGAGTTAGTACTACCGCTAGCACCGATAGGGCCCAATTGGCGCGTGCTTTGTTAGCTTTGTTGGCTTTTTGGCTTTTTTTCTAGCCTTTTGGCACATGTGTGTGTTACTCATTGGTGTTGGGAATGTGGCTAGGGTTCGCTAAGGCTTCTCATTCGCATGAGATTTTATGTTGGCATTTATGCCTATTTTTTATGCAGTGCATATAGAATATTTTGGAAAGATTCAGCCGTGGAAGTTTGCAACTTGAGATGATGTTTGATGACTCGACTGAAAAGAGAGGGAAGACCCTCGATAAAAGGATAACCACTGCAGGAGCGTTTACACCCATATCCCATATCATTCGTGACTTTGCAATTAGATGATATGATGCATTTAGTAGCACATTTATTCAAGAATAGTGTAAAATCCCAGAATGACCATTGTTCCCTTTTCGCTCGACTTTTTAGTAAAATGACTATTTTGCCCCTGGTCCAAAACTTGATGAATATGACTTTTCACCTTTAATTGTAAAATAACCATTTCCCCCCCTGATATGTAAAATTACTATTTTACCTTTAGCCTGAAAAATTACCCAAATTGATTGTTTTACTCTTTATCAAAAACCCACTCTCTACATTAAATCCTTTGCTTAGCGCGGAAGGAGTAATGTTGCGTGGTAAGCACTAGATGGTGGTCTGCCAGACGAAGTAAAATATGTCTTTTATTGTTTAATGGTTAGATATTACTAGAAGAATAACAGTTGGTTGAGCAAGTTTTACTCTTTCTGAGACTAAACTCTCAGGTATTTGGAGTATTCTTTTTCCACCGTAACAACAACGGGAAGGTATTTAGAACATTAGTTGGTTTTAGAGAGCGTTGAGGCAATGATGTCGTGAACATTAAGATGATGTGTTTAGGAAGTGATTCGTCTGCCACCGGCTACGAAGATGAGTGTTGCTCGTGAACACTAAGATGATTGTGGAGGCAGTGATTCTGCCATCAGACTCGAATATGAGTGTTAGCCGTGAACACTAAGATGATTGTGGAGGCAGTGATTCTTCCATCAGACACAAAGATGAATGTTAGACGTGAACATTAAGATGATTGTGGAGGTGTTGATGGTGAGTTTTTGACAAGGGAGAAAATCGTAATACTTCCCTTGTAATATTGCTTTTCGCCAAGCCGCAGAAGCAAAAAATAAATATGCATAATTTCCTGACATAACATCAGAATTATGAATACTATTTTTATCCTACATTTTGCAAGAAAATCGAGAAGGGATATTCATCTCCTGGCTAAATTAGCCATATAGCTCTATTTTTGCATATATATGCATCATAGAAATTCCAGAGCTATACTAAACTAAATCCTCGTTATTTCATATGCATTTATGCCAACTATTTGTATAAGACAGATTACGTTGATTATACAAAATTGCGGACATTCAGAATAGAGGCTAAGCCATATCTGAATAAAAACGTTAACTAGATGCATACCATCTAATTGCAGAGTCACATCAAGCATAACTTTAAGTTGCAAACTTTCACGGCTAAATCTCTTGAAAATGTTCAGTATGCACTGTATAAAAGTTAAGCATAAAATGCTAAAAATAAATCCCATACAATTGAGAAACTCTAAACAAGCCATAAATATGGCCACGATATTAATAAATATCAAAGCTAGTGGTGCATATCCAATAATCATGTCACTAGCAAGTGCTAGCCTTGGCAAACCCTAGTCACAATCTCAATACCAATAAGTAGCACACACATGTGCCAAAAGGCCATGAAAAAGCCAAAAAGCCGAAAAACTAACAAAGCACGCGCCAAACAGGCCATAACGCCGTTAGCGCTGGCCAACAACGCTAACTTATTAGCACGGATATCACCATTACTAGTATTATTTTTCTCCCTCACCCCATGATGTGAAAGTTACAAAATAGTGGTAAAGCTGAAGCAGTTGATGAGATAACGAAATCGTGGTTTTCCAGAAACTCCCAGGGATAATGGGCGGTTACCATTATCCCCACAAACTCTACTACTCCATCTCTTCACTACTTCCACTACTTTACAAGGAAAGATACATGTGTTCCCAAAATATTATAAATAGGCTCCTTAGCCCATTTCAAAATCACAACAAGCTTACAAGTCTCATAAGATCTGTGATTTCTCTCAATAGTTCTGTAACTCTACACATCATTCAACAAACAAAATTTCTTCAACTTTCTTTGCTTCCCTACCCTAAGATCAACCCATTTCCTCTCGTCGTGACCGAAGCAGGGTGGAAGGACTATTATTGTGGTTTAGGCTTGCTCTATACGATTTTGGTTTCCGAATCTAAATAAAGTACTTCTACAGTACATTGTTTTTCTAGAATCAATTTTTAGCCATTAACAATTGGCAACCACAGTGGGAGATCAATCTCTCGGTCATGAATCCAATTCTTCAACCGTCTAAAATCAATTATTCAATTATTCAAAAAATGGTGGATCTTAGGACGGGATTAGCAACCAATCCCAATTCAGGTTCAACAACCACTCCTAACCCCGGCAATACGAGTGGCGGAATTCCAGAGATCACTCCTCAAAATACCACCACTAAAAATACCAAAACTCCTCCCCGTACCACTGAAGGTATCCAAAACAAGGAACATGCGTCACCTACAATGGATGATTTAATGAAGCAACATGATACCTTAGATGAAACTCAAGTAACCATGGATACTACATAGAAGGAAGTTCTTACTTTTCTTAAGACTTTAACAAAGCAGTTATCACCGGAGCAGCGTCATCGTCAAATGGAGAAAGCTAAGAACACAACTACGGGCGGCGCCAACATATCAAGAGCTAACTCCCAAGCAGATGATGAAGTACAGGTTATCGCTGATCGTGTACCAGAAAGGAGTCAACAACAACAAAACTTTATCACTCATGAAATCCAGTTGATTGCACTGCCAAACAGGTATTCGTCTCCTCTATTCTCATTGTACGATGGCACCGGGAATGCTCGATAAAATTTTTCTCGATTCTTGGAATCATCAGGAGTGCATGAGTATAACCAAGTGTTGCGGCTCAAGGAGTTCTCCAAATCTCTTACGGGAAGAGCTTACACCTGGTACAACAATCTCGCACCCAACAACATATCCAGTTGGTCTCAGATGGTCAATGGTTTTTACAAAAAGTATTTCTTCATCTCTGAAGAAATCAATCTCTCTGACCTAGGAAGAATGTTCCAGAGGAACACCGATCACCCCAACGAATACGTAAAGAATTTCAGAACACAAGCTCTGGACTGCCATGACCATAATGTAACTAAGAAACAATTGGTGGAACTTTGCATTAATGGTATGATTCATGTTTATCGTGTTTTATTAGAAAATTTATGATTTCAAACCTTCTCTGAGCTACATGAGGACGCCAAAAGATCGGAAACAACCGCTCCAGCCTTGTTGGAAAGAGCTAGGACAGCTAGAGAAGAAATCCATGGAGACACCTCTGGAAGTAGATGTATGGTGAACAAACAACATTCTACCCAATACTCCATAGGTGTTGTTACTGAGGAAGGAGGCAAGAAGAAAACAGCTTCTCAATCAACTTTGCAGAATAAGCGTGCCACGTTGAATCCAACAACATCCCCAATATCAACTCAAGGACAAGGCTCGACCGAGACTTCGCATCCGCCACGACAAACCAAGACAGATCTGATAGTCCCAGAATTCCCCTTACCCATGGAGGAGGTCCTCGAACTATTGGAATTATGGGTACAAAACGAAGGAGGTCCTCGAACTATTGGAATTATGGGTACAAAACGGAGCTATCAAGTTACCACTTCTGCGACATCCACCCATTGAAGAAGACATGTTAAATCCAAAATACTATCACTTCCACAGATTTGTCAACCATCCCACAAGCGAATGCAATGGTTTAAGGTGTATCTTCAGAGAAAAGATCGACTAAGGAGAGCTACGCCTGGGGACTGAAGGCATCCACAAAGATCCCCTCCCAGTTAGAAGCTTCATTCTCTCCGGAGACTCAGTCAACAAAACTGTCCAGTCCATGATGAAATGCATATATGAGCTTCTTTACTTGTCAAAGGCGCAACGAAAAGATATTTTCACTTCCCTCAACCGTGTTATATCGGGTAAGCGTCTACTCTTCGCTGAAAGTGATACTGCATATCCCAAGTCCGTTTCAGACGTGATCATCTAGCACAATGAGAATCCTAGCTTGGGATTTCTCACCTTTGTTTGCCTCAAGGACACCGAGTTCGATAATACACTAACCGATGCAGGCACCGATGCCAATATCATCACTATCAAAACTATGAGAGTTGTGGGAATTTCCAGGCACGAAGCTACACACTCGCCGAATGTAATCAAGAATTATGAAGAGAATTCTAGGAGTGCATACGACTAATCACTCTTGAGGTGAAAACAGTTGATACCCGAAGACATGCCAAGTTTCACATTGTAAAATAGGATCCAAGTTATGACATAATTATGGGACGCCCGTGGGTCCGTATCAACAAGTTGGAAGCAAGTGTATCTCCTTTATCAGCGCCAACACCTCCGAGACTCTCAAACAAGCCGGCAAATCCCGAAGATTCCCTATCAGATGAGTTTTATCATATGATGAATCTGGATGTGAAGCAGTTACCAGAAGAGGACATGACGGCATATGCTCGAAGGTTTCGCGCACAAGTAAGTCACATCCAACCAACTTCTTTGCAACCAGCAATCCCACGTCCCATCAAAACTTGGGGACTTGAACCGGATATCAAACCTACTCTGACTCGGAGATGTGAATGGGAAGCTGATCCTTTTCAAAAATTTATCAAATAGGTATGGGTCGTCTCTACTGGATATGAGAAATTTAATAACTCGTTTATTCAGAAGACATGTTATGAAGTTGAGGGGCCTGAACCCAGTGCCTTCCATGTCGGAAATATGGTAAAGAAGATAACAACCTTTTCTGAAAAAGAGTCGTATCTCATCACTGAAACCTTGATCGGCGGTTACTACAAGCTTGTCAATACTGACAAGTTAGAAGGGGTGGTCATACATGGCAAGTAGTTGATAGCTCACAACGCTTAAAGCATTCTACCATCATCTTGCTTTGTTACCCTGTTTTATGCAATATTTATAATTCCTCCAAAATGTTTGCAATATCTTGCATTCATACTTAGAATTTCAATTCATTCAATCAAGCAAAGTATTGTTTCTTTTCAAAATAAAAATATATATCCTTGCAAATTATTCAGAAATCTATATCTACTCAAAAATCCCAAAATAAAACCACAAAAAAGCCATATGTCTCAAAACCTATGAAAACTTAGGAAAACCTAGAAAAAATCCTTGAAAACGGGCTCAGATCCTTCGGCATATGCCTTCTCCATTTTCTCAAGCTCCTTAGTTGCAAGCTTCAACTACTGAGAAAGTTTATCAACTTCACATTTAGCCTTGACAACCGTCTCCAAGCTACAAGATACACCTTTCTCCTGCAAATTTTCAATAAATTATGAATGACGACGAAGCCAGGCGACATTAAGCTCGGATCTTGAAGAACTGACTCAGAGATTTATCTACGGGGAATAAAAATCATCTCATTTACAATTAGTAGTAGTGCAGAAAAATTCCTCTCTAGAGTACGATAGTTTTCAGGATTACGAACAAAGAAATGGCCAAACTTCTTCCAAATCTTGGTGTACAACTCAGCATGATCAGAAGGAACAGTAAGTCCCCCAATGCACACATTTTTGTGTCAAATCCTATTAAACTTGAAGTCGAAGATAACTCCTGTATTTGGATATTCAACTGGAACAATCTCCATCACATCAGCATTTTGTACAACAATAACACTCAAAATGCTTTCTCCAACAGTCATTAGGAGGAACCTGTTCAGGATTATGGGTTAGAGAAGACACATCACAAGCAGTATAGTTCAAGAGATAGTATAAAGTAAACTTAATTGAAGCTGCATCAAGCCATTAGAAGAAGAAGGCATCTCATAATACGACTCACCATAAAAATTTCCATCTTCGGCTCCGGATTCTTCAATTTCTTCAGTCTGAAATGATTTTTCAGGTCCGTTGTCATCTCGGCCTTCTTCTTTGGTACTTCCAACCACAACAATACTTCCTGATGCTAGATTATCTCTGTTGATAGTCATCTAAGAATAACGATTATGTGTAAGAATCAGAGCTTATTAAGTTTAGCAAGAAATCCTACAATTCAATTTTTTTAAAAGGAATTCTACTTACATAATAAGGTGCTGAGGAACCAATGACAGCTGGGACGCCAAACTTGAAAGGTTAAAAACTCAATTCACCTTGACAAGATACTCCCCAAAACTACACAAAGATAATTGTCAAGAGGAGATACAGATTTACTTCATACAGAAAGGAAGAGTAAAAGGAAACACAAGGCTCTTACCTTCTTCTAAAGGCGGTCTCCACTTCCATGCATTATTACATGTAGTCTTTTGTCCCCGTACTGAGGAAAGATGATGCGTGTCGCAAGTGCAACAAATTACTCAAGATATTTCTCACTAATTAACTAGTAATATAGCGATAGTAAGGATCGTTCCCACAGAGAGCTGTGTAATTGATATGTTATTTATATTAGCAAAACTAAAATAAATACTAAAAGGGGGGGTTTGTGAATTAATTAACTAAAAATAACAATAAAGAAAACAATAAGAAAGAAAGATGATTAGGGAGTCCTTCGCCGTTACCAAACATTAACTCAAGTAGTATACGTATTTATCTTTCGTCAGAATTATTCATCATCAACCGTAGATAGCAGGTACCTTAGATATCCCCAAAACTCCTTGTATCACCGGATAACAGGTACGCTTAGTCCCGGATTCTATCCAACTGAGCCTCCTTGAGGTACGCTTACAAGGTGTCACTCTATCGAACGTTTTAGGATTTGTGAATTTAGGTTTGATCATAGTAGTTAGACATAGTACGCTCGGTCCACTTGCTAGTGTTGTCTTCACACATGATTGCTCCACAGAATCCTTCTGCAAGGTCTCATTTTCTCTACTTTTGTAGGAGATGATCGACAATTACGGATCGCTCAACTCTGTACTAGCAATAGATTGATCAATAAAATAACTTGGTTGTGCACCCAAACAAACTAAGAATCATAACATAAACCCTAGATCTAGTGAAAACAAATGATGATAATAATAACTTCAAACAAACTTGTATTAACTAATAAAGCTTCACCCTTAGAACATTGAATTCATCCTTAATCAATAAGGGTTTAGCTACAGATATTAAAAAGAAGAATGGTTTCCCTCTAGGGAAAAACCCTAGGTTTTGATGTAAAAGTTGTGATATGAGAGGTAGGAGGTTGTTTAGAGATCTAGATATATTAAGAGATGTATTGTTTGAGCCTTGGATGTCTTCTTTTATATCCTTCAATACTCGTCCATGGGGTATCCTCTCCTTCTAGGGTTTAAAATCCTTCCCTAGCCATGTTTCCTTGATTTGGAAGTCAAAAATGTGTCAAAACGGACCTCCTAGATTTCTACAGTCGGCATAAATGTTTTCCCACTAAGAATGTCGAGAGTTGGTCCAACTTTCTACCACTAAATCCTCTACAGTCGGCATAGATTGGTTGCTGATGAGCAATGCCGACTATTAGTGTTATTTTCTGTCATAAAACTTGATACGGTCGGCATAGATGTGCAGCTAATGAGCAATGCTGATTGTAGGTCCAATTCTCTGCCAAACTTTGTGTCATAGTCGGTATATATGTGTTTCTAATGAGCAATGCCGACTATTAAGCTGAAAGTGACCTTTTTTTCATCTCGACTAATTTTTCCATAACTTCTTCCTCCAAACTCGGAATGAACTCATTCTTTCGCCATTCACTTTGTATTCTTGTTATCTTCAAATTGGTATTATGAAATCCTGGATTTTAATGGGTATAATTTGTCTTGGACTCTCTTTGACTTGTAATGCTTCACTTCCTTGCTCATTTTAGCACTTTGTAGCTCCTTTTTGGATGATTCACCTAATATAACATATAAGATAGAAAAAAGAGTAATAACAAGTAATATGCAAGAATTATAGATAATACTAGTATGGATTTGACACTAAAAACATGTAAATTTTTCACTTATCAAATTCCCCCAAACTTTTACTAGTCCTCGAGCAAACTACTATCTAGCTAAACTAAACTAAAATGCAAAAACTCTATTTCGTCGAGGACACGGTTACACTTAGCATGTATAAAAAGACTTTAAACCCCTAGGTGTCCCTAGTGGACGAGTTATGGTCTCGTGAGGGTTTACAAGAGGTATACCCACAAAACCTAATTTCCAACTTTCAAACATTCCAGAGCACATGCATCCAAAGAGTTAAATTGACATAAAGTTTCTGCACACTAATAATAAGAAGTTAGAAGTGCCAAAAAAAAATTATTATCAAGCTTAGCTCTTGAGTTAGGAGAAAACTACCATATGAAAGAATCCAGGTTCAAGAGTGACCAAAAAAGCATTATGCCTCACCAATAAGATTTTATGAACTTGACATTCAAAGGACGCACTTTATGTCTTCTCACGTGTGTGTAGGAAGGAGTGAAAATAGAAATCCTACATACGTTGAATGGTGGGAAGTAAAGGTAACCTTCTGAATTATATGAAGATGTTATCCCATAGAAATGTGGGGCGAAAAAGAACCCTTTTTTTAGTGACCTCTAAGAAAGGAAATAAACCACTATGTAAGGATGTGAACACTTACTTACCTTCTTACCTGGTCGGCAATCAACACCACTCTCACAGCATCCAATAGAAACGTCTTCAGTCTTCAACTGTTGATGATCAACTCTTGAACTTCGTAGAACCTTGACAATTGTAACTTTTTTTTCTTAATTCTTTGTTATTTGAAACTTCTTTATAAATTTCTCATTCCCCCACGACATTATTGAATGAATACCAAAACAACTATACTAAAGCAATGATCAACATTTTTTTTCTTCTTTTTTTTCGATTTGTTTTCTTTTTTTTTATGCATTTGTTTTACAACTCAAAATATAATCTGAAAAATAAAATGAAACTACTATGGCTGTAGGATAAGGACTTTAGCACTTGATTCTTCACAACTTGTATTGTCTTGGTATCGTAAACATTATTAACTCTCATCTTTTGATTTGTTTTGCTCTTGTACATAGGTCTTCAACATGTATATATAATTCTGCTCATTGTATTGTTGCTTTACTTGAATATAAAATTTGCTCTTTCTTGTACTGTTGCTTATAAACCTTGAACGTCTTCAACTTTCCTTTAAATTTTTGATGATATGCTTTTTGTTGATAATATGTTTCTATGGACCTGTTGTTGTCGAGAGAGAGAATGGTGCCAACTGCAAAAAAGACTACAATATAGAGTTAGCAATTCTGATGACACCCTCATGATTGATAGAAATAACACTCAAGAGATCAAAAAGTAGTGCTGAAATTGGTGTGAGTCTGGATAGCTCATCATTCTACCTGTAATTTGCGCAGATGAAACACTCTAAACGGATAATTGAAGGTTAGGTGCCTCACTCATGGGTATTGAATGATCTTCTCTAATACTGTACTCTCTACCGGCATTTTAAATCCCTTTTTGTTAGCTCTAGCCTCTCAACAACTAAGCAACCCGAATATAGTTCTCTAATACTTCTAAGTTCAGTTATTTCGATAAGAACTTCGTATGTAAACTTGGCTAGAAGTACACAAAGTGACTCTAAAATCTCTAAAATTTGGAGGTTTTCATACAAATATATACAAAAAATTCAAAAATTCTACCTATAAAAGTAAAGAATAAAAACTCTATATGTTTAATCACTCCCCACACTTAAACTTTACATTGTCCTCAATATAAATTGACTCTTCCAATGTAAAATCAAGATGGGAAATCCTAACATGATATGAAAAACTACTAAAAGCCAAAAGATAAAGATAGAAATATAAAACCAATGGGTTGCCTCTCATTCAGCACTTAGTTTAACGTCCTCAGTCAGACTTTTTGGTTAGCGCCCATAAACCAATAATCTAAATAACTGGGGATCCACCCAGATAATAATCTTTAGTTCTAATAATAGCTTCATAAAAATGTTAGCATAAGTTAAAGATAAGAAAATTGTTATTTTATAGAAGTTTCCCCCAAACTTAGTCTCTTATACACTTGTATAAAGAACATAGAATGCGGGAACTTCTTTGGGTTCCTCTCGGTGAACCTCCACAGTGCTAAAATCAAACACATCTAGTGGTAGATAGTTAGAGGAAAAATAATTATTAATGATTTTTATAGCATATATACTCAACCCTAAGTGATCTAGCTCCTTAAAAAATTGGAATAACCTTTAGGGGAACTATTTCGATTGGTGGAGGATCAAAAGATATAAAATTATGCAAAGGATTAGACAAACCTTTTATGTGATCCTTATCATGGGTATGCAATGAATCATTTACCTTATATATGTCGTGGTCCTCTATCAAACTTTTTGAAAGCCATTCTTTATCAGTTTCTGCTTCAATCGAAATCTCAGCGTCATTATTATCCTTGGCAAGCTCAATTGGGTCTTCCACAAAATTAATCAATTTGTTTTCTTTTTCAATCACCATCTCTTCAACACATTCATCATCAGAATCAGGGTCCTCTTCTAGGAAGTCTATTTCATTAGTGCGAATCCTAAAATCTTCACTTGAGTATGTTACACAATTTATAACAATAGAAATGTTGTATCCAGTCTCTTCCTTTTGAATAAGCGAATGACCGTTATTATGATCCGGAGTTGGAATAACTTCATCATTATTGCAAGAACTTTCCAAAGGTTTCTCATTTTCATAATTGTCATCAGAATTTTCTTCTACCTTATAATCTCCATTATCCCAATGACGTTGGAATTCCATCTCTATGATCCTATTAATTTCCTGAAGAGTTTCCTCTGATGCTTCATCTTCTTCCAGTTGTTCGTGTTGTTTAAAGAGTTTCTTGATGTTAATACGTTTTCCGCCATTACTCACGATAGAATTTCCAAACCACATATCTTCTTTTGGAAAGGCATGATAAAGAGGAGTAGGTCTTGATGCGGTATCATGAGTTTTGAGTTCCAAACTCTCTGACATCTGTACATTACTAGAAAACAACTGATCATAAGTATAACTATCCTTCTATCCTCGTGATTGTTCCCTTACATACCCGTCATAAGGTTGTTGGCAGGTACATAGGATATTGACCATAGCCAAAAGATTGGTTTTAGTTATACCCCTGGTATGGAAAGTAGTTTTCATAAGAATGAGATTGAAAACCATATTGATCACCACTATTATATAATTGCTCTTGTGCACCATACATGTTATTTTTGAATAGAAACATGACAGCTCACAAGAATAAAAAATAAAATCTAAACAAAAATCTAAAACCTAAAAAAATGTGATACTTACAACATGTTTTCAGAATTTACCTCCCGCTTTTGTCGAGCGGATAACACCTTCTACGAGTTGTTAACACCACGAAAACCTAAGAATATGAAAACACTAAAGAAAAACGTGAAAATATCTAAACTACTAAAACAAACTAAAACAAATAACAAATCGATTAACCACTGCTCCCCGGCAGCGGCGCCAAAATTTGATGCGTGTTGTAAGTGCAACAAATTACTCAAGATAGTTCTCACTAATTAACTAGTAATATAGCGATAATAAGGATCGTTCCCATAGAGAGCTGTGTAATTGATAGGTTATTTAAATTAGCAAAACTAGAATAAATACTAAAAAGGGGTGGTTGGTTTGATTAAAGTAATTAAAAGAACAATAAAAAGATAATAAGAATAAAGAGATGATTAGGGAGTCATTCGTTGTTACCAAACGTTGACTTGATTAGTATATATCTATCTTTCGTCAGAATCATTCATCACCAATCGTAGAATAGTAGGTACGCTTAGCTACCCCAAAACTCTTTGTATCCCCAGATAATAGGTACGCTTAGTCACTGGATTCTATATAACTGAGCCGGCTTGAGGTACGCTTACAAGGTGTAACTCGATCGAACACTTTACGATTTGTGAATTTAGGTTTGATCCTAGTAGTTAGACTCAGTACGCTCGGTCCACTTGCTAGTGTTGTCTTCACACATGATTGCTCCATAGAATCCTTCTGCAAGGTCTCACGTTTTCTACTTGTGTAGGAGATTATCATCAATTAGGGATCGCTCAACTCTCTACTAGTAATAGAATGATCAATAGATTAATCTAGCATGCACTCCAAACAATCTAATAAATCAATCATAAACCCTATATATAGTGAAAACAAACGATGGTGATAATAACTTCAAAGAAACTTGTATTATCTAATAAAATCTTCACGCTTAGAACATTGAATTCATCTTTAATCAACAAAAGTTTGGCTACTCATATTATAAAGAAGAATGGTTTCCCTTTAAAGGGGTAAACCCTAGGTTTAAGATGTAGAAGGTAGAATATATGATGGGATGTGACTTATTTGAGTATTAGATGTCTTCTTTTATAGCCTTGAATGCTTGGCCCTCCGGTATCCTCTCCTTCTAGGGTTTAGAATCCCATTGGAACTAAGTTTCCTTGCTTTGGAAGTCAAAAATATGTCAAAACAGAACCCTTGGATTTCCACAGTCACATAGATGTTTCCACAGTCGCAACTAAATTCTCTACAGTCGGCATAGATTGGTTGATGATGACTAATGCCGACTATAGGTCCAATTCTTTTCCATATTTTGTATAACATTCGGCATAGATGTTTTGCTAATGATAAATGTCGATTGTTGAGTTGTATGTGACATTTTCTTCGTCTCGACTGTTTTGTCCATAACTCCTTCGTCCGAACTCGGAATGACCTCATTATTTTTGCATTTGCTTTGTATTATTGTTATCTTAAAAATGGCTTTAAGAACTCCTGGATTTGAATGAGTAAATTTATCCTTGGACTCTCTTTTCCATTGGTAGACTTCAATTCCTTGTTCATTTAAGTACTTTGTAGCTCCTTTTTGGATGATTCACCTAATATAAGACATAAGATAGAAAACAAGAGTAATAAAAAAAAATATGCAAGAATTATAGTTAATACTAGTATGGATTTGACACTAAAAAATATATGAATCATCCATTTATCAAGCGACGCTCGCCACAATAGCAGACACATAGTGCTTTGGAAACCACGACTGCAAGAAACGAATCAAACATTCAATCACTGAGTACAAGAAAATGATTAAACATAGAATGATTTCAGATATATGTGTCAAGTTAACGATCGAATCGCGTATTGAAGTAATTTTCAAGTTCGGTGGATCTTCTAACTTTTTCCTAGAAGGTTCACCGCGTACCTCAGAAGGCTCACCATACATGAATTCCTTAAGAAGGGTAAGCTGTGTATTCCAAAAACTGGCATATTCATTTGTAACACATCCTCTTCTATCGTCCTGGAAGAAAGGAATACTTTGACCAGGAATGGTATGGTTACCCTCATATAGCTAAAGCTCGTCTATAAGAGGTGCCTGGGTACGGAAGTGAGGAATAGACTGATCAAATCCCATTTGCCGAGATGCCCTATCAATATTATAACTCTGCATGATATACTCATCAAAGTAAACATCAATAATATATTCTGGAGTGCATTTATTCACTATATCAATATTACCCTTATCACCCGGGCCAGAACGTATAGTAATACCAGAACTCTCAGCAAAAGAATCCGGTGGAATCAAGTGTGGAAGCCTCGAACCCCAAGGTATGAAATTCACCTTTTTCTCATTGTCCATTAAGATAATAAGACTAACATAAGAAGGTTTCTTCTTACTCCAATGGAGTATTCTAGCATACTTTATTTTTTTATTTGGGAAAAAGGGCTTGATCTTTGGTGCATTTTCAGGAAAATCTTCTTATAGTCTGACTTGCATAAACATAACAGGGATAAAATATTCCACCTTGGCATGACCATTGGAAAGCCTCATATCATGAATAAAAGAATCCAAATGAGAGTACAAAGAGCCTAGAAACAAATTACCGAGAGGAAAGGTCTTTCCACTAGCAAGCACAACAACAAGCGGAACAAGTGCAGACTTCAACTGACCTCCAGGAGAATCTTCGAACACATCTATGGAAAGCCAAAGTATGAGAAATGCAGGAATGCATAAGGGATTCTCAACATCAATCCCGTCAACACTTGTACTTCTGCTCCATCAGTAGTCAATCCAAGACGAATAATTCTTGTTATTGCAACGATCAGACTTCCGTAGAGCTTTTATTTCTGAATAAGGATGACACCATTTTTCTTCTTCTCGTCAGACTACCAACAACGGGTAGTTGCATCAAAACTGCCACATCCTCCAAAGTGATAGTTAATTCACCCCAAGAGCATGCTGATGAATGGGATAGACCGCACCAGCGAGAAGAAAACGGAAGAAGACCCTTCGTGTCCTTATTAATTCTCAGACACTTACATAGCATGAAGTAACTTGGCATTTTCTAGAACCAGCTTCACTTGGGGATTCTCCAAAAAAACTTTAGTCCATTATGTCAAATTAGGCAAAGGGATATGGAACGTCTTAAAATCAACAAATGAAGGCATGCGTTCTCTTCTCTGCAAACAACACCTAACAATGGCTCGCAGCTAAATACTCTGAAGTTGAGGATGACTATTGATGTTCGGAATAAAATTGCCAACACAACCAGGGCCAGCAGCCTTTGCAACACACACCACCAAAGAACTCATCATGAATATTGGGCACATCTTCTAGAAGAATCACATCAGAATTTTCGCTTCCACTATGGATAGAAGCAGTGGTAGCATTCTCTTCATGAGCCTTAGAAATCTACAACGGGTTCAAATAATACATTCATATCAACAACTGGGCAACCACAAACAAGGTTTGGTTCTATTCTTATGTATATTCAATACTGATATGCAAATACATGCTTATATATAAAATTAGAACCAGTAAAAAGAATTACTACAAACTCTAGCGTACTTGGTTAAATCTTGACAACGTTGCAGTGAATCCAATGAAGAATTATCACAATCAGAGACAACAATTATGGAATTAGAGCTCACCTGTAAGAGGGGATCATTACTTAGTCAATAGCACGCTTATCCAATTTATAAAACAAAGATAACTGAGCTAGTGAGTTAATAATCACATCAAAAAAAAAATGAGTGTTAGATCACGTTAAAAAAAAGTTTTTTTTTTTTGCGTGAACAAGCATTCACGTCAAAAAAAAACCCTTCTTTTTTGCGTGAACAAGCATTCACGTCAAAAAAAGAAGCTTTTCACGTGAATAACTCACGTAAAAATAAAATAAATTATTACCTGAATTTGGCCGGAAGAATTGCCGGCGGCAACGAGCTGGTAAGGTCACTGACGGGAGGAGATGGAGTTGTTGCTGCTGTCGTCAAAAAAGAAGAGATGAGGTGAAAGTGTCGTGGTGATGAGAAAATAAAAATAATAATAATAACGGTTTACTCCCTTTTATAGTGATTGGTTTCCAAATTTAGGTCAAACAAGGATTTCCTAATTGAAACCATGCTCCCCTGCTACACACGGGTCAATTTTGGGTCTTTCCACCATACAAGTCAGCCACGCTTCGCTAATTTACACTCCCCGGACAATGTTCTATCATCCTACATGCACTACTACATCAACTATTACTCCTTTAATTATTCAACATCGTTGGAGCGTCAAATCAAAATGTATGGTACTGTACGACAAACTAAAACTTGTTGATTTATTTTGCTTATAACAGTAAAGTAATATGTATATATATATATATATATGCAAATCACCATCTAGTACTTACCACGAAACGCATTATCGTTCCGCGCTAAGCAGGGGACTTAATATTGATGGTGAGTTTTTGACAAGGGAGAAAATCGTAATACTTCCCTTTTAATATTGCTTCTCGCCAAGCCGCAGAAGCACAAAATAAATATGCATAATTTCCTGACATATCATCAGAATTATGAATACTATTTTTATCCTACATTCTGCAAGAAAATCGAGAAGGAATATTCAACTCTTGGCTAAATTAGCCATATAGCTCTTTTTTTTGCATATATATGCATCGTAGAAATTCCATAGTTGTACTCAACTAAATCCTCTTTATTTCATGTGCATCTATGCGAACTATTTGTATAAGACAGATTACGTTGATTATACAAAATTGCGGACATTCAGAATAGAGGCTAAGCATATCTGAATAAAAACGCTAATTAGATGCATATCATCTAATTGTAGAGTCAGATCAAGCATAACTTTAAGTTGCAAACTTTCACGACTAAATCTCTTGAAAATGTTCAGTATGCATTGTATAAAAGTTAAGCATAAATGCTAACAATAAATCCCATACAATTGAGAAACTCTAAACAAGCCATAAATATGGCCACGGTATTAATATATATCAAAGCTAGTGGTGCATATCCAATAATCATGGCACTATCAAGTGCTAGCCTTATTAAACCCTAGTCACACTCTCAATACCAATAAGTAGCACACACATGTGCCAAAAGACCATGAAAAAGCCAAAAAGCCGAAAAACTAACAAAGCATGCGCCAAACAGGCCATAATGCCGTTAGCGGATAGCTCCAGCGCTAACAAGTTAGCACGTCTAGCACCATTACTAGTATTCTTTTTCTCCCTAGCACCATTACTAGCATTCTCCTTATTTTGCGTGTTAACTTTGCTAGGCCTTACTTGCAAAATCATGTCTAGTGCTAGCACTATCCTGAGTCCACGACTCCACCAATTCATCCGAGAAATCAAATCATGTTACATGGGGGGATTATTCATAGGGTTTTGGTTTGGCGGTTATAGCAACATGTGGTATGGTAACACCCCATGATCTGGAAGTTACAAAGTAGTTGTAAAGCTAGAGCAGTTGATGAGATAATAAAATCGTGGTTTTCCAGAAACTCTCGGGATAATGGGAGGTTACACCACTATCCCCACGACTTCCACTAATCCATCTCTCTACTACTTCTACTACTTTACAAGGAAAGATACGTGTGTTCCCAAACTATTATAAATAGGCTCCTTAGCCCATTTCAAAATCACAACAAGCTTACAATTCTCATAAGCTCTATGATTTCTCTCAATAGTTCTGCAACTCTACACATCATTCAACACACAGAATTCCATCAAATTTCTTTGCTTCCCTCCCTTAAGATTAACCCATTTCCTCTCATCGTGACTGAAGCAAGGAGGAACGGCTAATATCGTGGTTTAGGCTTGCTCTGTATGATTTTGGTTTCCGAATCTAAATAAAGTACTTCTACAGTATATTGTTTTGCCTAAAAATAATTTTTAGGCATTAAGAGGAGGCAATGATTTTGCCATCAAACACGAAGATGAGTGTTAGCTGTGAACATTAAGATGATTGTGGAGGCAGTGATTCTTCCATCAGACACAAAGATGAGTTTAAACTTGAGCATTGATATTCAAGGAATTTATCTATGGAGGTTTTGCGACTTAAAACAAGTTCATTTGTGATATAAAGTTCTTAAATTTTATATAGTGCATAACATATTCAAGAGATTCATCTTTGGAAGTTTGCAACTTGAGATGATGTTCGATGCGGCTCTGCAATTAGATGGTATGCATCTAATTAGCGATCTCTATTCAGGAATGGTATATTATCCATTCTGAATGTTTGTTGTGATTCTGCAATTTAGATAGTATGCATCTAATTTAGCGATCTTTATTCAGATATGGCATAACCTCTGTTCTGAATGTTCGTAAAAAAAATTTAGATGGTATGCATATAATTTAGCGATCTTTATTCAGATATGGCAAATCCTCTATTCAGAATGTTCTCAAAAAAAAAATTAGATGGTATGCATCTAATTTAGCGATCTTTATTCAGATATGGCATAACCTCTATTTTGAATGTTTGTAATTTTGTGTTTAAATTGTATGCATCTAATTTAGCGATCTTTATTCAGATATGCCATAACCTCTATTCTTAATCTTCGCAATTTTGTTTTTAGATGGTATGCATCTAATTCAGCGATATTATTCAGATCTGGCATAGCCTCTATTCTGAATATTCGTAATTTTGTATTATCAACATACTCTGATTAATAGTTTGCATGGATGAACATAAAATAACAAGGGTTTAGCTGAGTAAAGTCCTGAAATTTCTACGGGCGCATATATATGCAAAAGATATGTGGAACGAGTATAAGGAATTCAGCTGTGGAATTATTGCAACTTATAACTGGTTCAGTGTTATGTATAGTCAGAGATCATCTGGATAGGAATAGAAACCGTCACCAGTGATATTCTGAAGATGTTATTGCAATATGCTAGTGGTAAATCCATCTAGGAGCCTTCCAATCGTTCTTGATTCTATACGAAACTGGATACTGAGTGGCTCATTATAATATATAGAATATTTAAAGCTCAAAGCTGTGAGACTCTAATATTGCCATTATATATTTTATTTGAAGAAGTTAGCTGAAATTTCCTGTAGCAAGGGTTTCATTTTAAAATAAAATATGGATTTTAAAAGTTTAGTTTATGGGTAGTTACTTAGCTCTATTTCCTTCAGGCATGTCCTTCACGCATAATTGGGTTTTGGATATATTAGACTCCCCCGTGAGCAAGCAACAGACATTAGCGCTTGGTGTTTGAGTATGCAACATCGAGTGTCAGGATGACAACAAGTATATGGTAGACAGAGTATCCAATGATAAAGACTAGTTGTAGCCAGTGACAACAAGGTTGGGGACAATGGAAGTCAATAGGGGAGACCTGACGATAGACTAGAACTGCAGATGAGGCGGATCCCCATGTTTCTTTGGTGTAGGTTTAGGCACATCGATTCCCAAATTGATGTTATAGGGAATGAATGGTTGATGAAGCTGGTTATGAGGATGTTGTTATTAATACCAGTGTTGATGCTGGACCACGGTTGGTTGCTCCAGAGACAAAACCATGGTAATCTAGGCATCGACGTAGTCTTTGATTCTTCATCCAACGAGCCCCTGGAATCATCTGAACGCCATGACTTGAATGTGAAGTGGCTTCATCACATAATTTACTAAGTTGAAGCAGATAGCAGAGTCTCACTATAGATATGATTGGTGAGGGAGGAAGTCTCTCAGTCGTGCGGGGCTGGGTATAGAGAAGTTCATGATTTGTTTCCTTCAGTACTGTCATTAGGTTGCACTGACTTGGCTTTGGGGATTATATCGAGTTGATCTTCCTAACAAGGTCAAGTCCCCAAGTGTAGCTAACAAGTGTTCATTCACTTGATAAAAAGATACATGTTGAAAGGATCCGTGACATCCATGGATAAACGATGTTGCATTTGCTTCAGGAGTATTGCTTCAACGTCTTCAAAGTTTAAAATCCCTTCAAGTAGCATAAAGATGGATCGTCTATTAAAACACTCTGGATTAGGATTTTGTGAGTTATGGCAATGAAGGCACATTGCTAGAGCGTAGCCATGTTCGTCTTAGGATCACGTCATATTATGGATCTTCTTATGATTGTGTAAAACTTGGTTTATGCCCTGGAAAATCCCATCTTTATCAACATCAATCAGTGTCTTTCCAAATTTGATATCCTGGAGGCAGATCTATCGACGTCGTTGGGAGAGGGGTGAAAATATAGTGTCTTCGGAGAGTGGAAGACTTCGTCAAGGTGACGACTCTTTGGTTGACCGTCTCTTCTGTAGTGGAGAGGTTTTTTGAGTATGAGGAGAGATCATGTGAACCTTCAGTCCCCGAGTGTTGTTCACGTAACTCTTCGGATGTAGCTGTTGAAGATGATGCTACAAGTAGCGTAAGATTCTATTATGATGGAAAAAACTGCACCAATTGAGTATCTGAACGCTGGGGTTGACTTTGACTTCAAGTTTGACAGGATCCGACTCTTGGAGGAATCTGAGACATATAAGCTCAAACAAGACACATTCCATCACATATTCTATAATCTACATCTTAAACCTAAGGTTTAACCCTTTAGGGGGAAACCATTCTTATTTGTATGATGAGTAGCTAATTCTTTTATTGACTAAGCATGAAGTTTTATTAGTTATACAAGGTAGTTCTGAGTTTTAATCATAATTGATTGTTTTTACCGTATCTAATGTTTATGGGTAATTCTTAGATTATTTGGGATGCATACTAAATTAATCTCTTGATTATTCTATCGCTATTAGAGAGTTGAGCGATCCGTAATTGTCGTGCACATTCTACACAAGTAGAGAATGTGATGCCTTGCAGAGGGATTATGTGGAACGATCGTGTGTGAAGATAACACTAGTAAGCAGGACTTTGTTCTAAGAGTTCTGATGCTAGGATCAAGCTAAATTCATAAACCTTAAAGCATTCGATTGGGTTACACCTTGAGTATGCTACTACTTGGTGGCTCGGTTGGTAATCTGTTGTTCGAGCGCTTCGACATTCACTGATACAAGGAGTTTGGGGATAGCACTGCGCTAGATGGTATTCTACGGTTGGTGATGAATGGTTCTGACGAAAGATAAATAAGTATATTAATTTATTCAACGTTTGGTAACGACGAAGGACTCCCTAATCATCTTTTTTTCTTTATTATTATTCTTTTCATTGTTCTTTTAGTTAATTAAACCAATCCCCCCTTCATATCTCTTTATTATAGTTTTGATAATCTAAATAACATATCAATTATACAGTTCTCTTTGGGAACTACCTTTACTACCGTTATATTTTTAGTTAATTAGTGGGAAATATCTTGAGTAATTTGTTGCACTTACGACACGCATCAAATTTTGGCGATGTTGTCGGGGAGAAGTGGTAATTGAGTTGTTATTTGTTTTAGTTTGTTTTAGTAGTTTATATATTTTCACGTTTTTCTTTAGTGTTTTCAGATCCTTAGGTTTTTGTTGTGTTAACAACTCGTAAAAGGTGTTATCCGCTCGACAAAAACAGGAGGTAAATTCTGAAAACAGGTTGTAAGTATCACTTTTTGTTTTAGGTTTTAGATTTTAGTTAGATTTTTTCTTTTTCTTATGAGTCGTCATGTTTCCATTCAGAAATAACATGTACGGTGCACAAGATCAATCATATAATAGTGGTAATCAATATGGTTTTCAATCTCAAAGTTATGACAACTACCAACAATACCAAGGGTATAACCAAAATAATTTTTTTTGCTATGACCAATACCCGATGGAACCTTATGATTATTCTTATAGATGCCAACAACCTTATGAAGGGTATGTAAGTGAACAATCACAAAGATGGGGGGATAATTATATTTTTAATCATTTCTCTAGTACCACAGATTTTACTTGGGCCAAATTAGATGAACTTCAAAGTCTAATGGAGCAATCTATTCAAAAACAAGATGAATTCCCTCGAAAGATAGATGAGTTGATACAACAAAATCAACAACAACATGACTGGGAAGAGTTACATAGAGAAATTTAAAGGAATTCAGAGAAAATATACAAACAAATAACTCAACGCAGTATAAATAAGGATGAGGAAGAAGTATGGCCTCAAAACCAAAACGATTTTGATATTCCTAAGAACGATAGAGACTATTATGAAGATGAGCAACCTTCTGAAATTCCTTGTAATAATGATGAAGTTATTCCAACTCCGAATATTAATAATGATCACTCACCTATTCAAAAGAAGGAGATTGGATATGACATATCTATTGTTATTAATGGTGTAACGTACTCAAGCGAAGATTTTAGGATTTGAACCAAATTGATGAGATTGTTAAAGAGATGGTGATTGAGAAAGAAACCAAATTGATTGATTTCGTGGAAAACCCAATTGAGCTTGCCAAGAATAATAATGATGCTGAGATTTCGATTGAAGCAGAAACTGATAAAGAATAGTTTTCAAAAAGTTTGATGGAGGACCTTGACATATATGAGGTAAATGATTCATTGCGTACCCATGATGAGGATCACGTAAAAGGTATGTCTAATCATTTGCATAATTCTATATCTTTTGATACTCTCTCGATCGAAATAGTTCACCAAAAGGTTGTTCCAATTTTTAAAGAGCTAGATCACTTAGGGTTGAGTATATATGCTACAAAAATTCTTAAGAATTATTTTTCTTCTAACTATTTACCACTAGATGTGTTTGATTCTATCACTGTGCAGGTTCACAGAGAGGAACCTAAAGAAGTTCCCTTGTTCTATGTTCTTTATACACTTCCAAGTGTACAAAAGACTAAGTATGGGGAAATTTCCATGAAATAACAATTTTATTATTTATATTTTATTCTAATCATTGTGTGAAGTTGTTATTATAACTGCAGATTATTATCTGCATGGATCCCCAGATATTCATATTATTGGTTTATGGGCGCTAACCAGGAAGTCAGGCTGAGGACGTTAAACTAAGCGCTGAATGGGAGGCAACCCATTGGTTTCGTATTTCTATCTTTTGATTTTGATTTTTCTTAGTTTTTCATATCATTATATGATTTTCCATATTGATTTTATATTGGAAGAGCCAATTTACATTAAGGACAATGTAAAGTTTAAGTGTGGGGGAGTGATTAAGCATATAGAGTTTAAGTCTTCACTTTTATAGGTAGAATTTTTAAACTTTTTGTACATATTTTTGCATAAACCTCCAACTTTTAGTGATTTTAGAGTCACTTTTTATACTTCTAGCTAAGTTTACATAAAAAATTCTAACCGAAATAACTGAACTTAGAAGTATTAGAGAACTATATTCGGGTTGCTTAGTTGTTGAGAGGCCAGAGATGACAAAAAGGGACTTAAACCGCCGGTTGAAAATTAGGTGCAGAAAGAATACAATATTAGAGAAGTTGATCATTCAATACCCAAGAGTGAGGCAACAAACCTTCAATTTTTCGTTTAGAGTGTTTCATCTGCACAAATTCCGAGTAGAATGATAAGCTACCCAACTTCACACCAATTTCAACACTACTTTTTGACCTCTTGAGTGCTATTTCTATCAATCATGAGGGTGTCATCAGAATTGCTAACTCTATCATGTAAACTTGTTTGTAGTTGACACCATTCTCTCTCTTGACAACAACAGGTCTATACAAACATATCATCATCAACAAGCGGAGCATTACAAATTTGAAGAAAAGTTGAAGATGTTCAAGGTTTACTAGCAACAGTACAAGAAAGAGAAAATTTCATATTCAAGTAAAGCAACAATACAAAGAGCAAAATTATATATACATGTTAAAGACTTATATAGAATAGTGAAAGAAATCAAAAGATGAGAGTTAGTGAAGTTCATGATATCGAGACAATACAAGTTATGAATAATCAAGTGGTAAAATACTTATCTCACGACCATAGTAGTTTCATTTATTTTATTTTATTTTGAAGTTTTTATTTCATTTTAAAGTTCTAGAAAAAAAAAATTGGAAAGAAAAAATAAATATAAAAAGAAAAAATAAATATAAAAAGAAAAAAATAAATATTTTATATTGCTTTAGTATATATTTCCTTTTGTATTCATTCAATAAGGTCGTGAGGAAAAAGAAATTTATAAAGAAGTTTCAAACAACAAGAAATTGAGGAAAAGAGTTACAATTTGTCAAAGTTCTACGAAGTTCAAGAGTCCATCATCAACAGTTGAAGACCGAAGACTGAAGATGTTTTTATTGGATGTTGTGAGAGTGGTGTTGATTGTAGACCGTGTGAGGAGGTAAGTAAGCGTTCTCACCCTTATATAGCGGTTAATTTCCTTTCTTAGAGGTCACTAGAAAAACTAAAAGGGGTTCTTTTTCGTCCAACATCTTTGGGATAATATCTTCATATAATTCGGAAGGTTACCTTTCCTTCCCACTATTCAACGTATGTAGGATTTCTATGTCACTCCTTCCTGCACACATGTGAGAACCATAGAGTGCGTTGTTTGAGTGTCAATTTCATAAAACCCTATTGGTGAGGCAGAAATATTAGGTCGCCCTCGAACCTGGATTCTTTCATATGGTGGTTTTCTCCTAACTCAAGAGTTAAGCATGAGAATAATGTTCTTTGGTAGTTCTGACTTCTTGTGCAGAAACTTTATTTCTTCGTAGCTCTTTCAATTTATGTGCTCTTGAATGTTTGGAAGTTAGAAAATAGGTTTTGTGGGTATACCTCTTGTAAACCCTCACGAGACTATAACTCGTCCACTAAGGACACCTAGGGGTTTAAAGGCTTGTTATACATGCTAAGTGTAACTGTGTCCTCGAAGAAATAGAGTTGTTGTATTTTAGTTTAGATAGTAGTTTGCTCGAGGACTAACAAAATCTAAGTGTGGGGAAATTTGATAAGTGCATAATTTACATATTTTTAGTGTCAAATCCATACTAGTATTAGCTATAATTCTTGCATATTACTTGTTATTACTCTTGTTTCTTATCTTATGTGTTATATTAGGTTAATCATCCAAAACGGAGTTACAAAGTGCTTAAAAGGAACAAGCAATTGAAGTCTACTAATGAAGAAGGGACAAAGATAAATTATACTCATTCAAATCCAGGAGTTCTTAATAACATTTTTAATAAAACAAGAAGACGAAGCCAACGCAAAAAGAATAAGTCATTCTGAGTTTGAACAAAGAAGTTATGGACAAAACAGTCGAGATGAAGAAAAAGTCACCAACAGCTCAACAGTCGGCATTGCTCATTAGCAACAATCTGTTTCGACTGTGACACGAATTAGGGCAGAGAATTGGACCTACAGTCGGTATTGCTCATCAGCAACCATTCTATGCCGACTGTTGCATGTTTGGTGGCAGAAAGTTACACCAACTTTCGGCATTTCTGTGAGAAATTCCATATGCCGAGTGTAGAGGAATTAGTGGCAGAAAGTTTTACCAACTGTCGGCACTGTTAGTGGGGAAACATATATGCCGACTGTAGAAAGATAATGTTTCCGTTTTGACTTCCAAATCAAGAAATCTTATTTCCAATGGGATTCTAAACCCTAGAAGGAGAGGAGATTTAAGGGCCAAATATTGAAGGCTATGAAAGAAGATATCTAAGGCTCAAACAAGACACATCTCATCGCATATTCTATATTTTACATCTTAAACCTAGGGTTTACCCCTTTAGAGGAAATCATTCTTCTTTGTATAATGAGTAGATAATTCTTTTTTTGATTAAGGATGAATTCAATGTTCTAAGCGTGAAGCTTTATTAGTTATACAAGTTTGTTTGGAATTTTAATCATAATCGATTGTCTTTACTATATCTAATGTTTATGGGTAATTTTTAGATTGTTTGGGATGCATACTAAATTAATCTCTTGATTATTCAATTGCTAGTAGAGAGTTGAGCGATCCGTAATTGTCGTGCACCTCCTCCACAAGTAGAGAACGTGAGACCTTGCAGAGGGATTCTATGGAGCAATCGTGTGTGAAGACAACACTAGTAAGCATGACCTTGCGCTAAGAGTTCTGATGCTAGGATCAACCTAAATTCACAAACCCTAAAGCATTCGATTGGGTTACACCTCGAGTGCGCTACTACTTGGTGGCTCGGTTGGATAAAATCTGGTGTTTGTGCACTTCGGCATTCAGTGATACAAGGAGTTTTGGGGATAGCAGTGCGCTAGCTGCTATTCTACGGTTGGTGATGAATGATCCTTACTACCGATATATTATTAGTTAATTAGTGGGAATATCTTGAGTAATTTACTGCACTTACGACACACATCAATTAACTAGACCTAAGACCCACCTTGTTTTCAGACAGTTTAAGAATTGATTTTTAGATGGTTGAAGAATTGGATTCGTGACCGAGAGATTGATCTCCCACTGTGTCGTTAATTGTTAGTACCTAAAAATTTATTCTAGGAAAAACAATATACTGTAGAAGTACTTTCTTTAGATTCAGAAATCAAAACATACAGGGCAAGCCTCAACAAAGATAGTATCCGTTCCGCCCTGCTTCGGTCACAAGGAGAGAAAATGGGTTGATCTTAAGGGAGGGAAGCAAAGAAAGTTGAAGGAATTTGTGTGTTGAATTGTGTGTAGAGATGTAGAACTATTGAGAAAATAACAGAGTTTGAGAGAATGCTAAGCTTGTTATGTTTCTGAAATGGGCTAAGCATCCTATTTATAATAGTTTTGGAACACACGTATCTTCCTTGTAAAGTAATGGAGGTAGTGAAGAGATGTAGTAGTGGGATTTTGGGGATAATTGTATAACCGCCTTGGAATCTTCGTGAAACCATTATTCTATTACTCCATTAACTCCTCCAGCTTTAAAACTACTTTGTAACTTCCAGATCATGGGGTGTTGCCACACCCCATGATGTTGTAACCGCCAGACCAAAACCCCATGAATAATCCCCCTATGTAATTATTTTGATTTCTTGTAGAAATTATTGAAGTCATGGAACAAAACACATGAATAATTTGTGAGCAAAGGATAATGTTGGCACGAGCAAACGTGAAGGGATAGCCCTGGCAAAATCGAAGAGAACGAGGAAAAATAGGAAAAAAGGGTGCTAGCAGCGCAGCAAGCAATGCCAGCGATGGAGCTAGCGCTATCGCTGGCCGTGGCGCTACTGTCTCCAGCGCTGGAGTTAGTGCTAAGGCTGGTCGTGGCGCTAGAACTAGCGTTGTTGTCCCCTGTGCTGGAGCTAGCGCTGGCCCCTGGAGATAGTGCTAGCGCTAACACCGTTAGGGCCTATTTGGCGCGTGCTTTGTTAGCTTTGTTGGCTTTTTAGCTTTTTTTCTAGCCATTTGGCACATGTATGTGCTACTCATTGGTGTTGGGAGTGTGGCTAGGGTTCGCTAAGGCTTCTCAGTTGCATGAGATTTTATGTTTGCATTTATGCCTATTTTTTATGCAGTGCATATAGAACATTTTCAAGAGATTCAGCCGTGGAAGTTTGCAACTTGAGATGATGTTTGATGCGACTCTGCAATAAGATGGTATGATGCATTTAGTAGCACATTTATTCGAGAACATTGTAAAATCCCAGAATGACCATTGTGCCCTTTTCGCTTGATTTTTAGTAAAATGACTATTTTGCCCCTGGTCCAAAAGTTGTTGGTACGACTTTTCACCTTTAATTGTAAAATGATCATTTTCCCCCTGATATATAAAATTACTATTTTACCCCTAGTCTGAAAAATACCCAAATTGATTGTTTTACTCTTTATCAAAAACCCACCATCTACATGTATCTAGGAAGAGGGCGCTTAACTCGAGGTGGAGCTTCTGTCCGAGCTCTTATGATGGTTGCTGATTGTCGGAGCCAGGAACATCCCAGAATCATATCATAATTGAGCCTCCCCTTGATGCTATGAAATTTGGTGTTTGTTTGAGTGGCCCTCACCGCTATTATGAGAGTGATGTGTCCGTAAACATCCCTGGTTATCTCTTCGGGGTATTTGACTGTTGTTGGCGAGCGTGTAGCTTCTTGTCGAGTTATTCCTGGCATTTTGAGAATTTTGACGCTTATAACATTGATATCCATGTGCACATCAACTAATGTCTTTCTAAACTTAACATCCCTGAGGCGTGCAATAGTGAAAAGTGCCCGGTTGCGCCCTTCATCATTTTTATCGACCATTTCCTCCAAAGGAAACTTGTCTTGGGCGCTAGTGTTTTCAGCAAAAGATGGTAGGCACTTTCCAGATATGACTTGATTGAGAGCATTACAAATATCTTTACGCTGATCCTTTGAAAAGTGGAGAAGCTCGCACATACGCTTTATTAATAATTGAATTGTTCGGTTGGCCGGCTCTACGGATAGGGTAAAGCTTCAAACGGGAAGGGGATTTTTGTGAACACCTTCAATCCCCAGTTGAAACTCCCCTGATTCTATTTTCTCTTTGATGATACGTCTCAGACTGTTGCACTCGCTGGTGGAGTGATTGACAAATCGATAGCAACGATAATATTTTAGGTCTGACATTTCCTGAGGAGTAGGTGGGTATCGCACGGGTGGTAACTTGATGATCCCCTCTTGTACCCATGCCTCTAGTAGTTCAAGGACCTCTTCCAGGGGAATTAAAAAATCAGGACAATCTATATCAAATTTTATATCCTGCTCTTGTGATTGTTGTAACTGTTTTTGTTGTCGTGGCCCCTTAGGAGCACCTTGGGATCGAGTTACTCGCAGGGTCAGCGCCTGGTTCGTGGCTGGAGTGGAAGTGAGGCGCTTAGTCTGTGGCTCTTGTTGAGATAGATTTGGTCCCTTCATTACTGACAGTGTTTATTGATGGTTGAATGGTATACTGCTTGTTGATCAGTCGTCGACTCCCACGGGTGTCTCCACATATTTCTTCTCTTGCTGGCCTAGTTCTCTCCACGCTGGTCGAGTGACTTCATCCTTCGTGTTTCATTGGTAATCTAGAATGCAGTGCAGGAGAAGTTGTGGCAGACCGCTTCGCGGCTTCGTGCAACTCAGAGAAAGTCTGGAAACGTAAATTTTCTAAAAGAGCACGATAGGAAGGGAACATACCATTAATACAAAGTTCTACCAATTGATGCTTTGTCACATTCAGATCGTGACAGTTCAATGTTTGAATTCTAAATCTTTTCACGTAGTCGTTGGGATGCTCTTTATTCCTCTGGAATATTCTTCCCAAGTCTGACATGGTGACTTGCTCAGAGACGAAGAAGTACTTATTGTAGAAAGCGCTGACCATGTCTTCCAAACCAGAGATGTTGTTGGGAGCAATGTTGTTGTACCATGTGTAGGCTCTCCCAATGAGGGATATGTTCACGAGCGTTCCCAGTTCCATCAGATAACGAGAAAGCAGGAGAGGAGTAACCTTTTGGTAGTGGGACTCTCTGAACTCCAGGCGGGTAAGAAGATGGTGCTGATGAAGTGAAAATGAGTATTCCTTGCCATGATTCCGTAGGATTCTCTCCAGATCTTCGTGAGTGACAAAATTGGATTGTCGGCTTTTCTACAATGGACGGTTAGTGATGATATGAACTTCAATGTCTCTTTGAGTCCTTGACGTTCCAGCGTCAGTGGAGGCTGTAAGGTTTATCCTGGTTTATTCCGTCAGGCGATGGTGTTGTTCTGAGGAGAGTTGCCCCGTCAAGGTCTTGAGATAAGAGAGTACCTTCTTTTGAGTGGTAACCATGTCCAATTGTGTTCTGCAAGAACTTCCTGCCTCTTCATCAAATCAACAATGTTGGGCGGCGTTTGAAAATCCTTAGTATTTTCAGTCGTCTTGTAACCAGGAAGAGGTGTGGTAGTAGCATCTGTAGTAGCATTGGTACGAGGAAGGTCAGTAGTGATAGGGGTATTTTTAGAATCATTACCACCAGCACTACCATAACTGGCAATGGGAGTTGTAACCGCTCCAGACCTAAGATCCATCATTTTGAATAACTGAAAATTAGCTTTTGTAACCGAGAGCTTGATCTCCCGCTGTAGTCTCCAATTGTTTTAAGGTGAAAACAAATATACTTCAAAATGGTACTTTCAAGTAGGTTCGAGAGATCAAGCTCGAACATGACGAGCCAAAACCAAGAAATAGCAGTTCACGTCCTGCTTCGATCACAAAATTGGAGAAGATTGGGTAGGTCTTAGGGGAGGGAAGCAAAGAAGGTTGAGAAGTATTAGTGTGATAAGTAGTACGTGATGAATAATGAATTATCTCTAGGATGAATCGCTAATTTTGTATATCTTGTTTCTTAGTTATTTTTTTTTCTTGTTTCGAATAGATAAAGCCATCTATTTATATTTTGGAGGAAACACACTGATTTCTCGTAAGTGTTGGGAGTTATAAAAGAATTGGAGGAGTAACAATTGTGAAAAATATAGTGGAGTCATGTACGAAAAATAGGGAGGACTTGTATGACCACTACTCATCGTGCTCTCAATTATCTTGTAACTGTCCCACTACTTGTTACCTTCTTGTTCATGGATGTGTTGTCATAATGCACGATTTCCGTAGACCGCCAAACCAATACCCCAATGAGAACCCCCCCATATGTTGTATTTTATATCTCATAGAATAATAGTGGAGTCATGAACCATTACTTTTTTGATTGGGTCAAGTCAAGTCAATGATTTGCTATGTAGGTGAGGCAAGTTGTAAAACTCACTGATTTATAATTATACTGATTAGTGTCACGACTTGCAAGATTAGCCGTCATGTACTAGCTTTGGAGTAACATGGCATAATTTAAATGGCCAGGTGTCAGCTTAGAAGCAACTTGCATAAATCTGAAAGATGTTTGAAGCCAAGATTGTATGAAGGTTCTTAAGGACCAATCATAGTGTATTTAAGAATGGGGCTTGATAGATAGCCATACATGGTTAGCGCTGGCATTAGGTCAACACTTGAAAAGAAGTGTGGGGCGTCCCTTGGGAACGCGGTCTGAATTAGGCTAGTGCTCTGAGCTAGCACAAAGTTAAGCAAAGCACGAAAGTATGGCACGTCCCTTGGGGACGCGTCCTAAGTTAGGCTAGCGCTCTGACCTAGCGCAAAGTTAGCGCTTTCGAGTAAAGCACAAAAGTATGGTACGTCCCTTGGGGACGCGGCCTAAATTAAACTAACGCTCTGAGTTAGCGCTTTTGAGTTGGCGCAAGGTATGGCGCGTCTCTTGGGGATGCAACCTAAATAGGTGTTAGCGCTTAGGTGTGGCATATCCCTTGAGGACGCTTCCTAATTTAGTATTGGTGCTTTGAGCAAGCACATCAATATTGTGGCGCGTCCCTTAGAGATACGACCTAAGTTAGCTAGCGCTCTGAACGTAAACTGTATTCTTATTTTTCTTGCGGAATATCAGTAGAGATACAATATTTCATGTTTTTATATAAATCTAGAAGCATAAGCATAAATATGCGTATATACTTTTATGTTCCTTCTGCTAAGTAGAGGGTGATTTTTATAATTCTAGACCTCGTCAAAAACTCACCATCTACAATTGTTTAATGTATATTTATTAGTGCCTATTTTTTGTGCTAATAAGTTGCCTTTATTATTTTGTAGATTATATACATAATTCCTTATGTTACAAATAAACATGGCTAAATAGACATTATTAATGGTACCTAGTAGTTTGAGGAAGTGGGGGCATTGCCTTGATTTAGTTGGGCGTACAAAGAAGGGAATCTTGTTTATTTTTATGGAGAAGTGAATAAGCTGGGGAATTTCCATTCAGTCTCTGGAGTTTGGGAAAAGCAACAGAGAGAGGGTGGAGCGACTCGGTTAAATAAGGAAGAAAGAAAATGTTAGGTGGGGACCAGGACGTGACGTGTTGTGCCCGAGGTGTCAAACTCGTCAAAAATATATCCCTTATTTTCTTACACTAACTAGTAGAATAATGATAAACAGGTTCGTTCCTAAGGGAGAGTTGATTTAAAGTTGTTAATAAATTTTTGAAAGTAAACTAATGCAAAGATAAGAAAACAAGTAAAAGAATGCAAATACGAGGATGAGAATGATTAAGGATTCATTCTCCACTAGTGAACATGAATACAAGTTAAATCCTTTTTAAAATACGTTTACTAAAAACCTTAGCCAAGTTAAACTTTACTGACCGATATGCTATATGAGTCGGGTTGATCCTCACCACATGTTCGTAAGTTTAACATGTTAACTTAGGGTTATCTTTCACACATCGAAATCCACAACATCCAATTGAAACGTTAATGCTTCGCTACTTTTGATTAATTCGTTATAACAATTACGGATTACGGTTTAATTATCTAGCAATGGAATCACAAGCAAGATATTCAATTGGCCACTCGAACAACTTGAAAACAATTCTTGGTCATAAGCTCCGTAAAAGACAAACAATAACACTATATTGAGAAAGAAAGATTAACTTAAATAAATCATATCACATAGTTTCGAAATTATCCTTAATCAAATAATAATTAGCTAAACATAATGGAGTTCACAAAATTAAATAGAAGAAATAATTGCAAACCCTGGATAAGAGAAATCTTCCCCGCGCAAACCTACAAAAGAAGTAGAAAAGGTGAGAAGAGAACTAGGTGAAAACCTAGATATCCCTCCCTCTTGTTGGAATGCTCTTATATAACTTTCTTCTCTTAAAAATCCCATTTAGATTAAAACTCCACCTTCCTAATATAACTCAAATACCTCCCTTTCTAAATCTAAGTCCAAAAATATCACCAATTCGCAGGCCCAAAAGTCCCTTACAAATCAGTCAAAACCATTTAAACAATCAAGCCCATCAAGTTATTAGGCCAGTCAGTTTCGCGGAACTGACAAGGCAACATCAATACTTCTTCACGGCAGTTCTTTGGGAAATTGTGTCGAATACTTTAGGTGCAACTCTGTTAGAAATTCCCATGGTCTATTGATGATTAAGGCATCATCCAAGTCCTTCGCTGCATCATACAATCATTCCACAACATAACAATTCATTCACTGACCATTCAAACAATTAACAGTGAGAACCAACACTCATCAGACCACAGATTCAATCCAACAACCCACTTTCTCAATCGATGGTAATGACAACAACAAGTCGTGTTTCTTCCTTGAGTTCTCACTGTTCTCCGACCATCAACTCAACAGCGAACCACCACCAACACAGATTTATTATATCACCTGAAACCCATTATCTCTTCATCTATCAAGCCAATGGACATCGACCCATCACATAATCACCTTATCTTCTTTGCTTTTCAACCTAGGCAAAACCCCATTTACTCGCTGGCTCTCTTTCATTCTAATTCAAAAACCAGAAACTCTCTTATTCTTCCTCCTCATCTCGGCCGAACTCAATTGATGTTGCCAGCCTTGTATGATTTTTTGTTCTCTGTCGATGTTGCTCAAATTGGATGCAGATTCAAGCCATCAGTGACCTATCTTCTCGAAACCAAACAAACCCATCAAATATCTCACACAGCAAAACCATAACCATCATTTTCTGCAACATCTTCTCACTCGTTCTTGATCTTGAAATAACACCAACTAAACTAGATCTTCTTCAACTAACCAAAGCCACCAGCAAAATCCATCGACACCCTCTACTGAATTTCTCATTTCCCTTTCCCCCTTTGTACCATCGGCGAAAGAGAAGAGGAGGAAGAATAAAGATCAATTCTCGACCTAGTTTTAGGTTTGGGTTGAAAGATAAGAAGGTGGATTTAAACACCCAGTAAATGATAAGGGCCACTTAACTTTGAATAATAACCTTGCAGCTTGGCTGCCAATAATTCTATCTCTAAAATGACATTTTTACCCTTATTGAATGATTTCTGCTTCTTTTGTTCTACATGACCCTAAAATGCCTGCAAAATAGAAAACGAGCGTAACACACATAATTTACAAGATAAATAGCAAAGAAAGCGTAAACAATAGATATTAACTAAGGTGTTTTAGACACCTATCAAATTCCCCCATACTTAGACTTTGCTTGTCCTCGAGCAAACTAGACTAAATTATTCTAACTAAAATACAATAACTCTATTTCGTTGAGGGTACGGTTAAAATTAGCATGTGTAACAAGCCTTTGAACCCCTAGGTGTCCCTAGTGGACGAGTTATAGTCCCGTGAGGGTTTACTAGAGATTTTCCCAAAAAACCTACTCCAACTTTCAAATCCATAGCACATGCATACAAAGAGCTAAGAGGACATAAAGTTTATGCACACTAATAATAAGAAATTAGATGTATCAAAGAATATTATTTTCATGTTTAACTCTTGAATTGGGAGAAAACCACCATATGAAAGAATCCAGGTTCGAGAGCGATCGAATGTATCGACTTCTGCCTTACCAATAGGGTTTTATGAATTTGCACTCAAATGACGCATTTTATGGTTCTCATGTGTGCAGGCAGCAATGACGAGAAACCCTGCATACACTGAATAGTAGGAAGGGCAAACCTTCTGAATTATATTTGAATATCCCATAAAAACGTGGGAAGAAAAATACATGTTTTCTGATGATCTCTACGAAAGGAAATCAACCACTATGCGAGGATGAGAATGCTCACTCAGGGCAACTCCAACAAGGTGAGTATACCAAAGAGTAAAAACTAAAAAAATTTGGTCTTTTTTCTTTTTTTTGTACAATGGTTTCTGGAATAAATATGATCGCACGTCCAACTAAAATAACGTCTGTTGTAAAACGCTGTTGTAGAGTAACGTGAGTTGACACGGACGTTTCTCTATGAAGACGTATATTGTCATACGCCCCATCATGTGAGTGTTTCATATTCTGAAAGCAGACGCAACTATACATAAGCGTTTGCATTTTGTTACGCTATTGTGGGTGGACGTATGTTTAACGTCGACACTGATAAGCGTCTATTGTACCAGCGTTGTATTGGGTGAACGTTTACAATTTGTGCGTTGTGCTGCGTGGACGTTTAGTGATAAACGATGCTCCTAGGGAACGCCTCAATACCAGAAATCCATCTAGAATAGCGTTCACTCATAGAACGCCCACCCACAGTAGCGCTTCACGGACGCCCACCAAAGTGAGCGCCCAATGGACGTCCAAGTGGGAAGACGTTTTGGTGTAAAACTGCACTCTGCTTTTAAGGTCCTCTAAATACATTTCTTGTTCTTCTGCACCCTGAAAGGATATTGCACAAATGATCAAATCACAATAGGCATCATCTAAAGTGAAATATACTTTTAACAAGATCATCATTCAAAATGAATGTTATTTAGAGCTCTATAATTGAAAAGTGTGCATATTTGGATATCATCTGTTTTAACATTATGTCCTTATGGTGTCAAGTGTGTGCAGTTGTTGAAGGAAGACCTATAAGGGGAGCGCCGCCTTCCATGTTGTGGTATTGGCATTGGCTGGTTCTTGTAAGTTCACATCATTTTTGATATTTTCATTCCATGCAGTCCATTACCACAAAGATGTGAGCTGAAAACAAGATATAACTTATTTCGTTGTACTTTTATGAATATAGGGAAAAATATTTTCTACTCTTTAATGACATTAACTCATATGTGCATAAGCATGATTGAAGTCTTTTAACATTTAGAAAGCTGGTTAGGTTGAGTTACGACAAGAATTTGACATGCTGGGTAAAAAATATCTGGTTTGCATCCGAGCCAAAGTTGTTAAATTTAAAATGCTCTTAAGTAAACTGGGCGTCTTCCAGTTTGACGTTTTGGGACGTCTATCTGGAGAACCGTTTGAAAACTGGGCGTCTTCCAGGAGAAGCGCTGCGTCGTCTTGAGCGAGCGCCTGGATTAGGCGTCTTCCTAGGTGAACGTTGATTTTGAAACGTCTCCCTAGTTGGACGTTTGGTCAGACGCTCCCTTTGCTTGCATTTCTGCTAGCTTGCGTTCTCTTAAGTAAGCGTTAAATCATGCGCTTTTCTACCCAAGCGTCTCGTCATACGTTTATCAAACCAAACGTCCGTGTTTTAAAACGCTTTCTTAACGAAGCGTTTTTTGTTAACGCATATTTAAAAGAGCGTGCGACTATATATATGTTTGAGAGTAAAACTACTCTGGTACTGTACAGATAGTCGCCGAAAACCCAAATTTAATCGCCTGTTGCGCTTGCATTTAGGCGACCAAAGAGTAAATATAATCTTTACTCTTTGGTCCCCTGGTCCGTTGGAGATGCCCTCAGCTTCTCATCCAATCTGCAATCAACACCACTATCACAGCGTCCCATAGAAACGTTCTTCGTCTTCGGCTTCAACTGTAGATGGTGAACTCTTGAACTTCATTAAACTTCGACAATTTCTAACTCTTTTCTTATCAAATTCTTATTGCTTGAAACTTCTTTATAAATTTCTTCTTTCCCACGACTTTATTAAATAAAAACAAACTAAATACAAACTAAAGTAGTGAAATATTTCTCTTGTCTCTTTTTTTCCTCTTGTCATTTATTTTATGATTTTTTATTTTCTTTATTTTCTTATTATTTTTATTTTTTTTATCTGATTTTTCTGGAAAAAAAATTTAAACATGAAATATAAAATACAAACTAAAAGAAACAATGAAACTAATATGGCCGTGGAGAAAGGACTTTACCACCCTTTACAATTTGTATTGTCTCGGTATCATAAACTTCAATAACTCACTTCTTTTGATTTTTTTCGCTCTTGTACTTAGTTTTCAGCTAGTGTATAGAATTCTGCTCTTTGTATTGTTACTTCACTTTGAATCTGAATTTTTCTCTTCTTTATAGTGTTTGCTTGTAAACCTTGAACGTCTTTAACTTTTCTTCAAATTTGTAATGTTCCGCTTGTTGATGATGATGGTGTTTCTATGGACCTGTTGTTGTCGAGAGAGAGATAGTGGTGTTAACTGCAAATCAAACTATAAGGTAAGGTTTTTTCGAAATTCTGATGTCACCCTCATGATTGATAGAAATTAGCACTCAAGAGATCAAAAAGTAGTGCTAAAATGGTGCGAGGTTGGGTAGCTCATCATTCTACCCGGAGTTTGCGCAGATGAAACACTCTGAACGGACAATTTAGACAGGTACAAAGAATTGAAGGTCTGGTGCCTCACTCATGGGTATTGAATCTATCTAATATTGCATTCTTTCTATATCAAATTTGCCACCGGCGGTTTAAGTCCCTTTTTGTCATCTCTAGCCTCTCAACAACTAAGAAACCCGAATATAGTTCTTTAATACTTCTAAGTTCAGTTATTTCGGTAAGAACTCCGTATGTAAACGTAGTTAGAAGTATACTAAGTGGCTGTAAAATATCTAAAAGTTGGAGGTTTCATGTAAATAGTTACAAAAAAGTTGAAAATTTTTCTGCCTAAAAGTGAATACTTAAGAATTCGATATGCTTAACCACTCCCCCACACTTAAACTTTACATTGTCCTCAATGTAAATTGACTCATCCAATGTAAAATCAAGGTGGGAAATCCTATAATAACATGAAAATTCAGAAAAAACAAGAAAAGGTACAAGAAATACTAAACCAATGAGTTGCTTCCCATGAAACGCTTAGTTTAATGTCCTCAGCCTGACTTTTTGGTCGGTCGTACACCAACAATCTAAAAATTTACGGATCCGTCCAGAACACGATTTGCAATTCTAACAATAGCTTCACAAGAATATTAATATAAGATAGTGAAAGTGAAATTATCGTCCGAAGAGATTCAACCCCACACTTAGTCCATTCTACACTGAAAAGTGAATACAAAATATAAGGGGAAGGAAACCTTGAGGAAACTTGCACGACGCTAGATTCATACATTTATGGTGGATACTTAGAAGGAAGGAATTCGGAAAGAACTTTAGAAGTATTCAATTTCAGCCCCAAATCAGGTACCTTCTTAAAAGTCGGATTAGCAACTCCTTGAGAAACGACTTCTAATATGGTAGGATCATCATTACGTAAAAATTCATGTAAAGGGTTAGACAAACCTTGCAAAATCTCACGCATTACGGGATCCTCAGTACTTCTGAAAAATTCCATCGATGTTCCTACATCATAAATATCACAATTCTCATTCAGACTCTTTATAAGCCATTCTTCATCATTTTCTTCTATAACCTGCAATTCTTCATCATCAGAATCAAAATCTGCTCAAAGTAATTCATCGTAACACTTATTCTCTTCTTCACAAGTTAACTTCTCATTCAAAGTAGCTACTTTTTCTGAATTTAGGGTATCATGCACCAAAAAGTCATAATCATCATCGCTCTCATATACGACATAAGTCTTACCATCAATAACTCTAGTGTTTTTAGACTCAACTTCTTCCTTTTGAATAGGAGAATGATCATTATGATCATGAGTTGAGCTATTAGTACCAAAATTATCGTATTCAAAAGTTCGTCTTCGGAATCATCATCGGAGTTTTTGTTAACCTCATAATTTTTAATATCCCAACGACATTGGAGTTCCATTTGTATGAACCTGTTAATTTCTTGAAAAGTCTCTTCTGATGCTCCAGCTTCTTCCAATTGATCGTGTCTTTTAGAGATTTTTCGGATGTTAATATGTTTCCCACCATTACTCACGATAGAATTTTCAGACCATATCTCTTTTTTTGGAATGAGTAAAGAAAGAACATGATAAAGAGGAGTAGGTCTTCATTCAATATCATAAGTTTTGAGTTCCAAACTCTCTGACATTTGCACATTAGTGGAAAACGACTGATTAAAAGTATAACTATCCTCTCATCCTTGTGATCGTTCACCGACATATCCACTATAAGGTTGTTGGTATGTATGAGAATTATCATCAGGTCTTGCAGAATGATTGTAGCCAAGATGTTGGTTTTGATCATATCCCACATATGTTTGGAAGTCATAAGAATGAGATTCCAAATTAAACTGATCACCATAGAATGTTTGTTCTTGTGAATCATATATGTTATTTCCAAAAGGATTCATCTCGAAAAAGTCTAAAAAAAATTATGCGCACAACTCGTTGAGCGAACTAACATCTTGTTCTAGACAAGTGATGAATACTACTAATCAATTGTGAGCACGCAAAATAATGATGATTCTACCTGAAAATAAGATTCTAAGCAAACAAATTAGTAAAAGAAACTAGAATGAAAACTAAATGCAAAATCAGAAAATTAAATAACAACTAGAACTACCGACTTCTCCCAGGCAGCGGCGCTAATTTGTACGAGGTGTCAGACTCGTTAAAAATATTTTCCTTACTTTCTAACACTAACTAGTAGAATAATGATAAGCAGGTTCATTCCTGAGGGAGGGTTGAGTTAAAGTTGTTAATAAATTTCTGAAAGTAAACTAATGCAAAGATACGAAAACAAGTAAAAGATTGCAAATACGAGGATGGGAATGATTAAGGATTCTTTCTCCACTAGTGAACATGAATACAAGTTAAATCTCATCAAAATACGTTTACTAAAAACCCTAGAGAAGTTAAACTTTATTGACTGATATGTTATATGAGTCGGGATGATCCTAACTACATGTTCGTAAGTTCGACATGTTAACTTAGGGTTATCTTTCACACATCGAAATCCACAACATCCCATTGTAACGTTAATCTTCGCCACTTTTGATTAATTCATTATAACAATTACGGATTGCGGTTCAATTATCTAGCAATGGAATCACAAGCAAGATATTCAATTGGCCACTCGAACAACTTGAAAACAATTCTTGGTCATAAGCTCCGTAAAAGACAAACAACAACACAATATTGAGAAAGAAAGATTAACTTAAATAAATCATATCACGTAGTTTCGAAATTATCCCTAATCAAATAATAATTAGCTAAACATAATGGAGTTCACAAAATTGAATAGAAGAAATAATTGCAAACCCTGGATAAGAGAAATCTTCCCCGCGCAAACCTACAAAAGAAGTAGAAAAGGTGAGAAGAGAACTAGGTGAAAACCTAGATATCCCTCCCTCTTGTTGGAATGCTCTTATATAACTTTCTTCTCTTAAAAATCCCATTTAGATTAAAACTCCACCTTCCTAATATAACTCAAATACCTCCCTTTCTAAATCTAAGTCCAAAAATATCACCAATTCGCAGGCCCAAAAGTCCCTTACAAATCAGTCAAAACCATTTAAACAATCAAGCCCATCAAGTTATTAGGCCAGTCAGTTTCACGGAACTGACAAGGCAACATCAATACTTCTTCAGGACAGTTCTTTGGGAAATTGTGTCGAATACTTCAGGTGCAACTCTGTTAGAAATTCCCATGGTCTATTGATGATTAAGGCATCATCCAAGTCCTTCGCTGCATCATACAATCATTTCATAACATAACAATTCATTCACTGACCATTCAAACAATTAACAGTGAGAAC
>JAJJMC010001074.1:2362970-2373382 GCA_023531435.1 Papaver californicum
GGCTAAGTATTAGCTCAGAAGCGACTTATTGTAAGTCTGAGAGGCATTTGAGGACAAATATTATAGAGGCTCCTTAAGCAAGGAGACCGATTAGAGTTCATACAAGACTTGATGTTGGACTCATATTAAGAAGGAAATCCTATTTCTGAGTAGAGTAGCTAGCAAAGCTAACACTAGCTACTTAGCGCAAATAAGAATGTGCTAACTTTTTTAATGTAAAAGGCTAATGTGGTAACGTCTCAGAAGTAAGACCAATATGCATAACTTCTAGTAAATATTAATTGTACTAGGGCTAGGAAGATAGTATTAAGAAGGTTTGAAGTTAGCACTTCAATTGTAAAGTTAGCACTAAGGTAGTAGCTTCAATGTGCTAAGCCGAGGGCGCTAAAGAGTTGAGATGCTGGTAGTTCACCTTAACCTTGAGAAGCCAACTGAGAGTGAACTAGTCACTCCCGAGACCGTGTCAGCAATGACATCTCTGAAGGATTTGTTGAATCCGACCCGGACCTCACGTCCATCTTGCATTAAGTTAGCCGCTACTGAAGCGAGCTACGAACTGAAACCCGAAATCATCCAGATGCTTCCATTATTCTTAGGGAAAGAAAACGAAAATCCCTATTTTCATGTGAGGAAATATGTAGCACAATCAGGATTAGAGACTTGAATGACGAGTCTATTAAACTTAGACTATTTCCCTTTTCACTAAGAGACAAAGCCAAGTCGTGGCTATACAGCTTGGCTCCTCAGTCAGTTGAAACCTATGCCCAACTTACTTCAGCTTTTATTCAGAAGTTCTTCCCTAGGAACAAAATTTCGTCTGTTAGGCAAAAAATATGCACGTTTTCCCAGTTAGAGGGAGAGTCTCTGTATGTGTATGTATAAAGGTTCAATGACTTATTGTCCCAATGCCCAGACCACGGTATAGAGGAGTTAAGGCTAGTCCAGATCCTCTATGACGGTTTGGACTACGCATCTATAACCTTGGTCGAGTCTTTGTCAACCGGAGGGTTCGACAGTAAGACTCCTGCTGAGGCGATGAAACTTCTGAGGGACATCGTCGAGAAGACCCAGCAGTGGGAGAGCAGTAGGGAGCCAAAAAGAGCAATTCATCTAGGAAGAGGAAATGTTAATAGGGTAGAAGGATCTTTTGATCCAAAGGCCCAAATAGAAGCCTTATCTAGAAGGCTAGAACTGGTCGAAATGAATCAAGCTAGTAGTTCAGAGCCCAACCAATTCGAAGAGAAGGCTTTTTCTCTTTATGATAACACTAGATTTGGTAACCAGAGAAATTTCGACCCGTATTCGGAATCTTATAACCCTGGCTGGAGAAACCACCCGAACCTCGGCCAGGATCAAGGTCAGTTTAGTAATGCTAAAGGTCCTCCAGGCTTCAGTTATAAGAATTCGGCTGGTCCAACTCAGCCCAGCAATGACGATAAATATGAGCAGAGATTCCAGAGCATAGAAAGAGCTATTTCTAGTTTACAAACCTCAGTTAGTGACATTGCTGCGGCTCTGAGAGAGCGAGAACCTGGTAGGTTCCCTAGAGGAGTCAATGGAATGTCGACTAGGGAGAAATCATCCAGTCACGTGAATGCAATTACGACCCTCAGGAATGGTAAGGTAGTGGATAACAAGGTAACTAGGCCCGTCAGTGAACAAACTGTAGTTCATCCTGACCCAATAGTTGAAGAGACTGATAAAGTCTCTGACGAGCCTAAGAACTCAGAGAACCGATTTCATTCCTAGAGCCCCATACCCAAGGTTGTTAGCCCTACTAGTAAGGAATCCAATTTTAATGAAATAATGGAAGTTTTTAAGAAAGTTACGATCAACCTTCCATTATTAGATGCAATTAGGCAGATTCCTGCTTATTCCAAGTTTCTTAAGGACATGTGTACGCGAAAGCGGAAACTTAGCGTACATAAGAAAGCTTTTCTACCTAGTCATGTAAGTTCAATTATACAGAGTAGTACGGCCCTTAAGTATAAAGACCCAGGTTCCCCAACCATAGCTTGCACAATAGGAAACTACCGGGTAAAAAGAGCCTTACTCGATTTAGGAGCCAGTGTGAACTTACTGCCGTACCATGTGTACCTCCAGCTAGGACTAGGCGATTTGAAACCGACTCAGATGACTTTGCAGTTAGCTGATAGGTCTGTGAAAATTCCTCGTGGTGTCATAGAGGATGTTTTGATTGAAGTAGATAAATTTATTTATCCAGTGGACTTTGTTGTGCTTGATACCAGACCTGTACCTGATCCAGAGAATCATATACCGGTTATACTAGGTCGCCCGTTCTTAGCAACATCTATTGCGATCATTAACTGTCGTAACGGTGTTATGAACTTGTCTTTTGGTAACATGACTATTGAGCTGAATATCTTCAACATTAGTAATCAACCACCTGAGTTAGATGACCCCACCTTAGAAACCGTCAACATGATAGAGACCCCAGTTCAGGAGTCATTACCAAACACTTGGATAGAAGACCCGTTAGAAAAATGTCTAGCCCACTTTGAATTAGAGTTTGATGAGTTAGGCCCATCAGAGACCTTACCTGTGATTGTAGCTTCAGATTTGGATAGTGACCAAGAGAATAGGCTAGTAACCGTGCTTCAGGACAATCAGAAAGCCTTAGGAGGGACCATAGCAGATATTAAGGGAATTAACCCAACAGTTTGTATGCACCAGATCCATTCAGAGGAGGAATCCAAACCGTCTAGGGAGATGTAGCGTAGGCTCGACCCATTAGAAGATCCATTAGAGAAATGCCTAGCCAACTATAGAATTGATGGCGATAATGATAGTGTTATTAATGAAGTGAGCACTTTGTTATGTTCTGCACCACCGGAGTGTAATTTAGAAGAAGCAGTTGACTATTTTCGAGAATCTGACGATCCGGAAATGAGGGAAATTGTTACTAGTCTATCTAGAGACACTGAAAACTCTAAGTTTGGGGGTGACTATCATTCTCCATGTGCTATACCATTAACTCTTAGGAAGGTCCCTAGATTGGGACCTGACATATGCACGTCTGCCATTGTACAAGATCATCTTCGAGCTAGATCCAATGATCATCCTGTTCAGAAAGAAGTTCAGTTGCCAAAAACCCATCCTCTGGTCGATGTGGTTTACCTAGATAGGGATCAAAGTGTGTTCAGATTGTTTATCTTCGTAGCTTGCTGTTGTTTCCTTCTATTGTGGATAACACTATTTGATTCAGATGATCCACAGTTGTTCCGATTATTGCTATATGATTTAAGGAGGTAACTTATGCTCATGCGACACGGTAATATCTTTTCCTAATTCTTTTTCGTGCAGTGTTTAGAAACATTGAGGACACTGTTTAATTTAAGTTTGGGGGTATTGGGATACTTTTTAGGATTAATAAGATATGGAATTTAGAAGCATGTGAACAATTCAGGGTGATACTAACCACTCTAGGTAGATGGAAACTTAGCCATTTTGCTATAAGGATTGGTGTGCCCAGCTAGATGGTCTATTCATAAAGGAGACAGAGTTCAGGTGTTAGAAATAACATGATAGTTGTCACCACCACATCACGTTCTGTTTTATTATTTGTAATTTCGTGTTTCTCTGAGAGTATTGGTGGGTCCTAGCATCGACATGTTAATTAGCACTGGAATGACATTTAGTGTGTTGAGATCATGCCCCACATGAATAATACGTTAGTGTTTTAGAGTTATGTGTGTGGTCCCCCTGTCTCCGTCGCCTAAGCAAGCGTGGAATTCAGGATCCATGGGAACGCACATGTATTAGGTGTCAGAAAAAAATTCAATTCTGGATGAAACCGAAAAAAGTTAGAAAAAAATTGAGAAAAAAATAGTATTTGGTATTTTAAAGTTCTCCCTGTCTCCGTCGCCTAAGCAAGCGTGGAACGCAGGATCCATGGGAACTTGTAAATATTTTAGTTAGTAGTAACCGTTGAAAATAAATGGGGAGTATCTCGACACACTAGGTTTCATCTCGGTACTGACCTTCAGACAGATATGGGACACATCGTTCGCCTTGGTCAACATTTGGGACCTTCTACAGTCTACTTTCATCTTCTAAGTCTTTTCATGTGATGGGTGGTTAGACAATTATCTGAGTAGAGCTATGTTGTCTTATATATGAATTTTAGTATGCTTGAGTTAACACTCGTGTACAGTGATTGGATCCATAAAGGGTAATGGTCCCTATAGCCGAATATCTTAGTATCCAACTAACTAGCTTGTTTAGTGTCTATCCTTAATCGTTCACGTGTTGCTAAGATCTGAATCAAGGTTTTGTGGGTATACCTCTTGTAAACCCTCACGAGACAAAACTCGTCCACTAGGGACACCTAGGGGTTTAACGGCTTGCTGCATATGCTAAATGTAGTCGCGATTCCTGCGAAAGTGAGTTAGGATTTTTACTTTATTTTTAGAGTAGTTTGCTCGAGGACTAGCAAAATAGTAAGTTTGAGGGTATTTGATAGACACATTTTAGTGTCTAATTTGCACCTTAATTTCTAGTAAGTTAGTATTCGATTTTGCGTTTATTACGTGTTTTTATGCTTTTGTAGGTACATTAGAAGAATAAAGATTTGTGGAAAAATTGGCTCAAAAAGTGCTAAAGGCACCCGGGAAAATGGATTAAGGCACCCACACTTTGGATTGGGGGCACCCTTGGATCGGGCTGAGTTGGATCGGGCCAACCCAGCGAGTCGGATCGGCCAACTCATCGGGACTCATCGGGACAGTTCTGTACACTCAAGTTCAAGTAATTTTTGAGTTGTTTTCGGCTCCAAATTGTCCCACACGCTAGAAGATATCTCATACAAGTCATAACACGTGAATAGATAGCAAAGAATGCCGAGAAACTTGCTCGGGAATGTGATTTTGGCCGGAAAAAGGAATCACTCTTTGATTCGGATTTGGGAAGATTCTAGAGAGTTTTGGAGAGTTCTATTAGGTTTAGAACTCTCCCTAGGGTTTCTACAACCTATATAAACCAAGAGAAGCCAAGAAAAATCATCACGCAGCCCTAGAGATCGATTCAGAGAAATTCCGACCACTTCCGGTCGGTCACTGCTGCTGCACCGGCCGGCGTGTTCTTCACCCAGCCATCACCGAAGAAGAAGACTAAGTAACATTTATTTCTGTTGCTGATTCAAACTGCTCCTGTTGCCTTAGCTTTTAAACCTTTGTTGCTTACAACCCTTTCTGTGACGGCTGAACCCTGTTCTGTGACATTTATATACGTATCTGTTCAGCTGTTGCACTATTCTTTCACCTTGTAATCAACTTTTTGAGCAATGAAAAGATCTTTTGAGCAAGTTTTCTTCACCATGAGCTAAGTTTATTTACTGGGATGATGGAGGAGGTTTTTCTCTCAATTTTATGTGGTAAGTCTATTTTTAATTAATTATTTACAATTCTTTACTTGTTAAAATTGCATAGTTTCGAAATAGAAAAAACGGTTTTCATTCAGTAGTGGTGTTTTTGTTTGATGGGTCATGCTGGGTTGACAACCTCTGATGTCCCATGCTTGTGATTTACCTGCTTGTTTGCATAAAAACCTATTTTGGCAATATTTGAGCTTAATTTATTTAAAAGAATTGCATGATTAATCACGTAAATTGTTAGAAATAACTGAATCTTGATTCCTGGTTTTCTCCATATTTTCCATATATCATCTCTAGTTTATTTTCCTGATTTTTATTTAATTAGATTAAGTTCACTATTTTCTAAAATCATTACCTTCACAAGTTCGAGAATCGAACACTTTTATTTACCACTTTTAAAACTACATCAAGGTGCCAAGGTGATGATGCATTTTCTAAGGCCTTATTAGGCTAAAATATGCTAGCTAAGACCATTTTAGTTTAGTTAGCATTTCTCAGGTGCTAGGGCTTAGCACCAGGAAAGTTAGCGCTTTTAGCGCAAATGTGGCTAACTATTGTTAATGTTGTGCTAAGACAAATAGCTAGTGATAACTTGGTGCTTATATGAGAAAAGGCTAGGGTTAGCCTAGTTAAGAGGTTCAGCTTGTATTTTATAGCATTGCTTCTTGATGGTGGCGCATCCGAGAGGAGTGGCGTATTATTTAAGGCTTATATTTAAGCAAAGTGCTAAAGTTGCATATTTGGGCTCGAATGAGCAATTAGAGGAGCATTCATTGTGAATGAAGCGTTAATCTATAATGTATTTCAGGGTTTAAGCATTAGCTATTCTTGAGTTTAATGTATGTGTTTTAGAACATCGACGCACGTTCAAGACAAGTTCAAGGAATTTAGCCGTGGAATTTATACGACTTGAGACTAGTTTGATATGGCATAAATATTATGAGTGTTGAGGAGGCTACAAGGCCAATTTTATAAATTTTAGAGAGAACTTGTACTCTTAATTCGCTTGTGGAATATAAGTAGAGACACAACATTCTTTATTAAGCATATGCATATAAATACACACACACACACATATATATATATATATATATATATATATATATATATATATATATATATATATATATATATATATATATATTCTTGTTGCTTATCATAGGGTAATTTTACGATCATAGCCCTTGTCAAAAACTCACCATCTACAAGTGGGATGACAAAAACAGAGAAGTTGAAGAGGCGCACAATAAATGGAGGAGAAGAAGAGGACCTATTTGACTGCGGTGACATGTATCGATCATTGGTTTAATCTTCTTATTTTCTTAATTTATTTTTATGGGTTTTGAAAAATCCATAGCCATGTCTCACTAATTTTGTAGCTATAGTTTTAGGTTAAAACCACTTGGAGTATTAGGATAATTGAATTGAATTATTTGGAAATAGATTATTATGATTTGAATTAATTAATTCTATAATATTGTTTATTGATTAATCTAAAAATGAGTTGGTGCTTCACCGGTTTTGTACAATACAATAACCTTTGCTCTTAATTGATAGTTTTTCTAATATATTTGTCTTACTGTCTAATAGCCCATGCTTGGATTAAATTCTTTTGTTATGCTTAGGATAGTCAAATATTATTTGGGAACCTATATTTAGTCTCGCTAATACAGTTTGATAGTGCATGCTTAGAGTGACGTCTTTGATGAGATATGCTTATCGTATACTAGTGATATTTGCGACTCTATGCTTATAATATATGATATCAATAAAACGAAAGATAAATAAATATTTAAGAATTATATTTCATTTAAGTAATTGAATAGAAATAGTGGTTGATACTATAAACCCTAGTTACGACTCTCTCGTTGTATTTATTTTATTAGTTTAGTTTATTTTCTTTGTTATTATTCCCTTGAAAATCAGAAATTCTTATCTTGTTGGTTAGTCGATTAGGAATATTGGTTACATTATTTTCCCCGCTCCCTATGGATTTGACTCGTACTTGCCGCTTCTAAATTGTAGACGTTGTGCGATTACGGTTATTATATACATAGGTTCCAACCCTATCATGACCCCAAGTATGTGTTTAAGTAGCAAGCAAGAAAGTCAACACAGGTTGCATGGATTTCCTAACTAAACAATTTTTTTGTGAGATTTTAACAGTTACAACTCCACAAAATTTAGCAATAAATTATAGTTTTAAAGATTCATGCTCTCATACGCTCGAGTGCATATCTATGCAATAAGCATGCAAATTTAAGTCGTCACATTTTATACCCATTAATGTACATCTCTATAATCAATTAACCCGAGACTTAAAAGAACACTTGAATGCGAGATAACGCTAGTCGTAGATTAAATAACAGGAACTAATATAAGTTTTTAATTAATATGTATATCTTTTCACCAATGGAATCCTGAATAATATAATGCCAGTGTCACTAATTAAGCTAATAATGAACTCCGAAGTTTCGGTTTTCTTGTCAAGGATTGTAAAATCCTGTTTCATCAAAACATGTAGCCGTAGATATACCACCCTAATTTTACATTTTTATCTTGATTCATTCCAACAAGATATCTCAGCAAGACACGTAAGAAATTGAGCCAAATCAAGAATTAATAAAATCACTCGTATCTCCTTTGAAGAAAAATGTTGATACTAGTGCACGAGTAAAACTTAAAACCTCTTTGACAAGTAAGTTTCTTCTTTCAAATCTCTTGATGTCAACACAAATAATTTATTTAAATGTTGATGGTGGGTTTTTTACAAGGGAGAAAATTATAATACTGCTTTTGCCTAGCTGTAGAAGCATGAAATAAATAGGCATAATTTCCTGACACGGCATCAGAATTATGAATACTACTCTTATCCTACATTCTGCAAGAAAATCGAGAAGGGATATTCAGCTCCTGGCTAAATTTGCCATGTAGCTCTTTTGCATATATATACACCGTAGAAATTTCAGAGCTATACTAAACTAAATCCTCGTTGTTTCATGTGCATCCATGCAAACTATTTGTATTAACCAGAATATACTGATTATACAAAATCCCGAATATTCAAAATAGAGGCTATGCCATATCTGAATAAAAAACGTTAATTAGATGCATAGCATCTAATTGCAGAGTCGCATCAAGCGTTATTTCAAGTTGCAAACTTCCACGGATGAATCTCTTGAATATGTTCTATATGCACTGCACAAAAGTTAAGCATAAATGCTAACAACTAAATATCATAAGACTGAGAAGCTATAAATACGACATAGTCATGGCCACGATATTAGAAAATGCCAATGATAATGGCATACATGCAATATCCATGGCACCAACAAGTGCCACCAATAGTAAGCCCTAGCCATGTTCCACACAACGCGTCAAGCCAACATTCCTACTCGCCAACGAACACCAATAAGCACTAGCAGAGGCGCTAGCGCTAGCGCCATCACTCTTCCTCGCTAGCGCCATTGCTAGCACTAGCACTTTGTTATCCATTCTAGCCTCGCTATCTCCTTATTAGTTGAGCTAACTTTGTTAGGCCTTGCTAGCAACACCATGGCTAGCGTTAGCACCTAGTTATCCATTTTAGCCTCGCTAGCTCCTTGCTAGCAGCGCTAACATCGTTAGGCCTCGCTAGCAACACCATGGCTAGTGCTAGCACTCTGCTATCCATGCCAACTCCACCAACTCTTATGAGAAATCAAAATATGTTGGCATGGGGGGATTCTTCATGGGTTTTGGTCTGGCGGTTATAGCAACATGCGGTGTGGCAACACCCCATGATAGAAATTTACAAAGTAGTGGTAAGCGGTTAAAGAGATGATTGAGTAATGTGATGGTAGTTTCCGGAAACTTCCCAAACATGATAGGCGTGTCCATACCATTATCCCCACAATCTTCACCTTTTCATCTCTCCATAATCCCCACTACTTACAAGGAAATATATGTTTTCCTAAACTATTATAAATAGGTTACTTAGCCCATTTCAAAGGAAAGAACAAGCGGATCATTCTCATATCTCTGTTATTCTCCATCTCTACACACAATTCAACACACAAATTCCTTAAAATTTCTTTGCTTCCCTCTCCTAAGATCAACCCATTTTCTTTCCTTGTGACTGAAGCAGGGCGGAACGGCTACTTTCGTGGTTTAGGCTTGCCCTTTATGATTTTGATTTCTGAATCTAAAGAAAGTACTTCAACAGTACATTGTTTTGCCTAGAATCAATTTTTAGGTACTAACAATTGGCGACCACAGTGGGAGATCAATCTCTTGGTCACGAATCCAGTTCTTTAACTATTTGAAAATCAATTCTTCAATTATCTAAAAAAAAAAGTTGGTTTTAGGTCCGATTCAGTTACCACCAATTTAACATTTCCCCTGCAATATCAATGGCGATGCGCACAACCCCTCTATAGCAGTCAATGGAACCACCAACCCACGTCTCACCAAAGGTACTAATGAAGCGGTCGAAAACCCAATCGATCTAGCTGAGTTGATACAAAGATAAGAATCTCAAGCAAGAATTCTAGCAAGAATGGAGGATATAGTAGGTGTTATGTTCTCTTCCCTTGTCAAATTAATAGAAGAAATAGGATGTCGTAGCTCCTTCGAAGGAGGCCCACGGAACCAGGGATAGATTTCTCGACTGGTGATTCTCCACCTAACAATATTGTGAGCTTCACCACACTACAAGAAAAACGGGTTTAAGCGTCTAAAATCTTAGCAAGAGCTCGGAAATTTAGTCGCTTAAAGATTTTAAGCGTCTAAAATTGCAACTGCCAAAAATTTTGGCGGCAATAAACATGTGTCCACTATTATTTAGCAACGAAAAAAATACACTTAATCGCTAGATCCTTTGTTCAAGTAATTTATAGCAACTAAGATAATGAACATGTAGTTGTTCACTTTGAGGCACCGACTCGTAGCAACAACAAAATAAATTGGTTGCTCAAACCTCTCTCAGCAACTAAGTTTGAGCCACAACCAAATATGTTTAATTGCTAGATCTGTTTTTCAA
>JAJJMC010001074.1:2373392-2409917 GCA_023531435.1 Papaver californicum
GTTTGAGCCACAACCAAATATGTTTAATTGCTAGATCTGTTTTTCAACTAACTTATAGCAGCTAAAAGTTGATCATGTAGCTATTCACTTTGAGGCACCGACTCGTAGAAACAACAAAATAAATTGGTTTCTCAAACCTCTCAGCAACTAAGTTTGAGCCACGACCAAATATGTTTAATTGCTAGATCCGTTTTTCAAGTAACTTATAACATCTAAAAAAGTGATCATGTAGCTATTCACTTTGAGACACAGACTCGTAGCAACAGAGAATGAATTGGTTGCTCAAACCTCTCTCCGCAACTAAGTTTAAGCCACCACCACATGTTAAAAAATGAATTACTTGGTAAAATCTCTCTCAGCAACCAAGTTTAAGCCGCTACAATCATTTAAAAAAAAATCAGTTTTTAAAGACATTTGAGAACTTAATTAATATTTATCTAACAATCTTATTAGGATTTTTCCTCCTCGTCTGCAACTACTTGTGTAGTCTCCAATTTATCTCTTGAACTCGAATGGTCAAAGTCACCGGAAACGATCTCCTGAGATTTCTCGAGTTCACTATCAGACTGTGAAGTTGGACAATCAGAGTCACCAAGCAGGACATTAGAAGATACCTCATGTTGAATTATCATGAGTTTTATGAAAATAAGAAGAAAATTCATGGAGAACTGTACTAGGAATCTTTGAGATTTTCAAGCTCATAATAAGGATGTATTGGCTTGCTGGTTTAGCGCTGTAACAAACGATATAACGGTCATGTCCAAACACTATCGTCTTTGAAGGTCTTTTAATTCAGGACAGAACAAGAGACAACATATCAACTGTGCATATAGTTTGTTGATCAAATAACAAAAATGATTTTAAGTGGAAACAAAATAATGACATGGATTGGAAAGGAGAGACACGGTATTAGATATAAGGTGCAATAAATGAAAAGACTTTTTTTGACTTAACATTGACTTGGGTTAATTGTCTTGCATATGGTCATGATCAAATTTACAAATCTAGTATAGAGAGACATTTCAAAGTAAATATTATTTATAGGAAAAGATGGTTAAGGAAGATGGATATAATTGCGAAGGGAATCAATCGGTTGGGCACTTGGGTGATATGGTTGTATGAAACAACTAGATCAGTCTGTGAAGTTGTTTTTGGATTTTAGCTATGACAATTAAGAAAAAGGAAAAAATTAGTAAGCAATTAAGAAAATACAAACACATAGACTTAAATGATTGAAGAATCGTAACAAACCCAGTAAGCTCCACAGATACAAGATTACTGCTGCAAACTTTGATCCAAACTCTGCATAGAGTACACTTCAGAAGTTGCACTATACAAGATATAATTACATAGAGATTTCACTACTCAACACTATATCATTTCAAGCCTAATATGTTTTCCAACAGGGATCCAAACTGGAGAACAATAACTAAGAAGTAAGTTCCAGATCGAATTACAATGAACACAAAAGAAAAGATAAACTCCAATTTTCCGTGTCCAAAGATGATAGATTTATATTTATATATCATTACCTTCCCATCAACAACTGTTTTCCTAATTACAACTACACAAATACAACTTTAAAAAAGATCAACAGAACATGCCGGATTCATAACCAAAATCCACAAAATAAAATCCACGCCACATTCCTCGCCCAAAATCTGGAAAACCATTCACATGCTAGGTTTCCGATTTTCCTACTCCTTCGTTTCCATAAAGGCAGCATTCTCTTCATACTTCACTCCAACAACAAACCTGATGCTAACCTGCACAATATCATCATGTAGATACGCAAATCAAGTTCATGAATATCATCGCCAATAAATGAATGTGTTCACAGTATAAATTCAAACATCCTATCACGTATACCTGGTGAAGAGTATACATATCTAAGTGCTGATTCAATTAGACCAGAATCTACAGAATACCACCTGGTGTTGTTTTCTATGACAATGAATTTATTAACAAGAATGATAGAATACCACATGGTGTTGTTTTCTTACTATATTCGTTTGGAACTCTTACTGCCAGCGAGCTAAATCCACACCGAGGTTGATCAGGAACTCCTTTCATGTAAATCATAACAAGGTTTTCCTTGATCATATTAACCATGTTCATAGACTAAACCAATGAGCGATGAACTACATAAACCAGATCCCCTTTGAAATCAAGGGACAAGTAAAGTTAATGGTTCATCAAGAGGAAGAAAAAAATGATGACAATCAAGTACCTATTCAACAACATCCTTCAAAGAAAGATCGGAATTTGCAGCCTTGTTGGTTGGTCTGAAATCCTCATGTGTGTCAGGGTCGCTTGGCACAATTGTGGAGTATTGTATACCTTCACCACAAAAAGATCCTGACACCTACACGCACAAATTTGGGCAAAAACAAAAACATGGTTACAATACCATCAACATCAGAAAAAATCAATAATCAGGAAGGAACAGAGGAAACCATAGACAACAAGTACTTCCTGAAGGCATCAAGCAATAACCCAAAACATCCCCAAAACTAGACCCTGAAGTTGATTTCACTCAAAACGGGGAAACTTGCCGGTTGAGAGTAACGCATGGTACGATGAAATATAAAAGAGAACAAATTGCTTATAATGTTGAATAGAAGAGCAATTTCAGTTAAGATTAAGAAAAGTTTAAGGTACTCAACAGAACATAGTACGACGACTTATCTACTTTTTTTTATGAAACATAACAACTGAACTACTTGATAATCTGCTCAAGGAATTGAAGTAATATACATGAAATCCCTATTCTCTATTATCTGTGACTGAATGTATGTGAATTAGAAATTGATTCTACCAAATGTGGGAGGAAATGGAGTTTACTTTAAAAAAGAGAAATTACATATGATTGATTGAAGAAAAAAATGAAAAGTGGAATCAGACCTATTATTACAATGACAAACTTACCATTTACAGGGACAGTATATGATTCTGAAAAGCAAAAGCATTGTTGCGAAAACAAAACAAAATCAAGCCAGAAAAAATGAAAAGATAAAAGGTCTAAATGATCATATACAAATTCAAGATAAAAAACAAATGAAATTACTCAAATTGAAAAAAACACACACAGTAATCACTACACCTACTATAGCTCAGCAAAATTCCAACATAGTTAAAAGAAGAATAGAATCTGAAAAGGCAAAAGTAGACACTTTTAGTACTAAGCTATAACATATGTCAAAAATCAGTAGATTTCAGATAATAACACTATAAAATGATAATTTATCACTCATTTATACATAATCATAAAGACCCAAAGTATGAAAATGATAGAATTTATCGAACTAAATACCCCATGTTTTGATATTCTTAGAATCAATCAAAAAATAAAAATAAAAATAACACAAACATAGTCATTTTCAGGTAGCCCAAACATGATGTTTACCAGATTCATAGAGAATACCATTTAAGAGGAAAAAAAACTAAAATAAGAAATTGTATAGATTGACAACCTGGTAGCCCTCACAATACCTATACCAACAGCAAAATCTTTTAGAACCCAGTCACGCCTTGTCCCAATTATCCCTTCACTTTAACACCATGTTTGGATCTCAATGACATCACCCTTATCCATCCATACACATTAAAGGAAAAGAAAAACATAAACAAATTTAGTAACTCAGACATCTGAAAATTCTCGTGTGACTGCCGACAAAACCTGCACATCATCATGCTATCAACTAATCTTTATACATATGTGGAACTGTGGATGCTACTAATTTTGTGTTAGTGAGACCCACATGGGCATGAATCAACAATAATTTATACTTAGAATCGCAAATTCTAGAAATTATGGACAGAGAGAGTGTACATACCGGTAATATCAGTAGCAAGTTTGCCATTGTAGAATCTACCGGTAGGTTTTTTATTAGCAAAATCTCTACCATAAGGAGGATGATTAGCTTCGAAAATAGTAGGAAGATAATCATTGTTACCAACATCAACAGCTGAATCTCCAAATGTAATAATGGCTGGAACCAAAGTAGTAGTCTTTACAAGAGAAAACGAATCAAACCCATGGAAGAAAACATAAAAACATGAATATCCATAATTATTTTAAAAAATAAAGTAAAATCAGAAACAAGATATCCCAATTTTGCATCCATTAAAACCAGTGGATATCTCTGTTTTTTGCAAGAGAAACAGGGAAAACAGAGTACACCCTTTTGGGACTTTGTTTTGGTATTCTATTGATGGAATATGAACTATTGAAGAGAAGGGTTTTCGGTATCGTTGGTGGTGAGTGTGATCGTGTTGGCGGATCAAATTGGAGAGAGAAAAGCAAATGACGAAAATGAAGATAAATTTTTTCTTAGGGTTTTGAAAACAAAAATTTTACGGTGGATAAGCCACCTCATACGGATCATGGAAAGATTTTGATGGTCCAGGTTCGAAGTTGGATGCTCATACGGATTGTGTGTTAGTTACCATTGTGTGTTAGTTACAAGGTGGATAACGGATTTCGGATGTCGGAAGCAAAACGTAACGAATTTTTGAAATTAGGATTCATCAAAAATATTTGTGTTTTTTTATAATTAGGGTTCTTAGTTTGTCATTTATTTTAGTGTTATGATTTAATGAATTGGGAAATGACGAACATGACGATTAGGGGAAGAGGTTACTAAGGATAATAAGGTGTAAATGAAGAACATGACGATTCAGACTTAGGTGCAGAAACACTATGAGGAGTACATGACGGACATCGATGGGTTAAGGGTACTGGTGAAGATTCCAAATCAGGAGAAGAAACACTATGAGGAATATAATACGATGAAGAATGGGTTTAGGGCGCCGATGTTGATTCCGACTTAGGGAAAGAGGTTATTAAGGATAATATGCAGAACAACAATGGGTTGAGGGTACTGGTGAAGATTCTGACTCAGAGGAAGAGGTTACTACGGATAATAAGGCGAACATCGATAAGTTTAGGGCACCGATGAAGATTCCGACTCAGGGGTCGGTCCTAAATTATGAAACTAAAGCATGAAAAAATTTAGGATACCAAAAGAAAAACCCTAACTTCTTCGGATAAGAGTTGTGGAATATAAACTTAGGTGATATTAACTAAAAAGGTTGAGGATATATAAACTTAGATCAATGTACTAGGTCATTAAGTTGAATATGACTAACATAAGTACATTTAGGGTTTCGACTAAGATTTTGACTCAATCGACTAGGTCATTAAAAAAAGAATGAAACAATAGTCCATTTAGGGTTCCAGGAAAGATTCTCACTCAATCGACTAGGTCATTAAGAATAATATGAACATCAATGGTATATTTAGGGTGTCCTTGAAAACTCATACTCAATCAACTAGGTCATCAAACACAATATGACAAATACACGTACATTTAGGGTTCAGCTTAATTTTTTATCAATCTCACTTGAATACACTCAATTTTGATTGATCTTACTCATATTATATCAATATTTTTTTTTTATCAATTTCACTTAGATTTATTGAATTTTATCCAATCTCAATCAATCTCATTCATTTTTCATCGATTTCGCTCGAATTTACTCATTTTCATCGATAAAAAAAATGAATAAGTTTGATTGAGAATGAATAAAATTGATATAATTTGAGTAAGATCGATCAAAATTGAGTGTATTCAAGTAGATTCGATAAAAAATTGAATGAGTTTTAGTAAGATTGATGAAATCATAGTAATTTTGATTGATCGGAATAGTCGAGTAATATGCATATTACTATCGTAACGTCGGAAATGGATATTTCTATCGTAACGTAATAAATTTTGGAAATTAGAATTTATCAATTATTATTTTTTTGTAATTAGGGTTATTAGTTTGTCATTTTTTTATAAGTTATGATTTGATGAATTGGGTTGAACCCAACAAATGTTCAATTAAAAGGAATTGAGATGTAGCTTAATTTCTTGTATAAAGTTAAGCTTTACCTAATAACAAAAAATATATGATCATCCCAATTGAAAGGAATTGGGACGCAAAGCTTGATGTCTCGTAGTTTAGAGTTAATGTTGCGACTCTTAAGTTTTTGCATACATGAGACATCCCATTTTGCGTGTCTGATAAGTTTAACGAGTTAGGGGAAGAGGTTACTAATTATAATAAGGTGTATAAGACGAACATGACAGGTTGGTGGTTCGGGGTTTAGGGTTTGAGGTTCAGGGTTCAGGGTTCATGTACACCTTATTATCCTTAGTAACCTCTTTCCTAACTCGTTAAACTTATCGGACACGCAAAATTGGGTCCTTTTAATTGAACTTCTGTTAGGGTTCAACCCTATTCATCAAATCATAACTTATAAACAAATGACAAATTAAGAACCCTAATTACTAAAAAAAAATAAAATATTTTTGATGAATCATAATTTCCAAAATTCGTTAGGTTATTATATAAATATCCGTTTCCGACATTCGAAATTCGTTATCCATCTTTCAAATTTTCGTTTCAGTAAGATGGTAACTAACACACAATGTTAACTAACACAAAATGGTAACTAACACAAAATGATAACTAACACACAATCCGTATGACCATCCAACAACGAATCTGGATCATCAAAATATTTCCAAGATCCGTATGAGGCACCATCACCACCGTTAATTTTTTTTTATCATAACCCTAAACAAAATTCTCTCTTTCATTTTTGACATTTTCTTTTCTCTCACTCCCAATTTGAGCCGCCTTAGGAGAAAACTAGGGTTCCATTTTCGACATTTGCTTTTCGACTGCAGCATCACCACCATCACCGCCGAGTCAGGGCTCACTCTTCTCATCGTCTCTGTTCTCCAATCTTGTTTTTGTTTTTCATTTGTTGAAGATTTGTTGAAGATTCCGAGTCAGACCTGCACATCTCTGTATGTATGTAAAATCTTGTTTTTGTTTTTCATTTGTTTAAGATTTCGGTATTATGAACAAAACCTCAATCTCCTTGATTATGTTTTTGATTAATTAATAACTAATCAGGCTTTTTGATGAGTAGAAAATGGGGCTGAAGTTTACCTCTATGGCTATAAACATCTGTGCCATTGAGATGAATACAGCTACCCTAAAATAAATAATCTCTTCACTAAAACCTTTTGATAAACTGCATGTGTCTAATTTTTTCAAATTTTTTTTGGTGATTGTGTGAAATTTATGTAGTGTGTGGTTTTTTCAGTTTTGGAATTTGCTTAGAATTTGACTCAATTGTTTATTGGTTAGGTGAATTAGGTCTTAAACCCTTATTTCTATTCGTAATTAGCTTAAATTTTGTTACATATTAAGTAGATTAGGGTTTTGAATGTTTCTAAGATTGTACTCAGAGGGTTGAATGTTTATTGTTTTCCTGGTTTGCTTGGGATTTAGTCGAGGTTTGTACTGGGCAGATAATCGAATCTGTCAATTATTAGCTTGGATGCCATGTGTCTGTATGTTATGGAAACCTTAGAATAATGACATTTTCAAGTTAAAATTGGGCAAGTTTGGACCAGATTAAACATGGAGTAATGTCTCTTTGTTGGTGTTAGGTTTTTGAGAACATCTCAACTTTCTGCTAATTACCCCTCATATATAGCGTGCACAGCAAATGAGAGTTATACGTTCTAAATCGTAGTAATTGTATACTTAGTGTAATAAGCATCAACTCGTGTGCCCTTGTTTTTGTCAATTTTATTGGTAGTTTCAATGTTTTCCACTTAGTTAGGTGGGTATATCGATGCCTCTTTTTCTGTTTTTGAACCACTGTGGTCTCCCTATTATCACATGGAATTTGAGCTTACATGGGCTATTTGAAGTGTTTGTGACTGAAATATGTCATTTCAGTTTATGATATCTTTACGTACCTTCATTTATTGCATCTTGTTTGGCCAAAAGGACAGGTATTATCTGATATGGAGTCTGGAAACGAGTTCATCATGTGTGAATACAACAGAGATGCTGACTCCTACAGGTGAACTATGCACCAACTCCAATTTTGTTTTTTCAAGTTTCAATACAATTGTGACTGCAGTTCTTTGAACCTAAAGTATTTTTGATACCATGAGGTATATTGCTTACTAGAAAATGCATCTACTCGGTTCTAGGAAACAAGATATTCTCAAAGTAAACTATATGAATGTGAACTGGCATTGGCATTGCTAAGTGTACTTCCTTATAATAACCTATATAAGTTCTCTTTTATGACTTAAGACACCTCTTGGGTAAATAGATAAAGCATTATCAATTTTTTTTTTCTTTCTCAAGGAAACCCTATTTGTTCATCTGTTTTTTCTACCGTAGGTCACCTTGGTCAAACAAATATCATCCACCTCTGGAGGATGGGCAACAACCATCTGCAATATTGAGACAACTGGAGATTGAAGCAAATGATATCTTCGCAGTTTACCGTGACCAGTGAGGTCCTTTACTTGCATCCTCTTTCTCACTTTCCGTGCAAGTAATGCCAGCTTGAAGAGTTCAAATTTCCTTCTTTGATTTTGTAGTAATTGCATTTGTTGTGCAAAACCAAATGATAGGTATTACGAAAGAGGCATTTCATCAGTATACATGTGGGAAGATGAGGATAATGAAGGTTTCATTGCCTGTTTTTTAATAAAGAAAGGTTAGCTTTTCGTTTTCGTTTTCCTTCTCTTATAGTGGACAAAAAGTATTTTTATCTGCCAAAAATTATATTTGAGGGAACTGATAAGCACAATTTTTTGAGGCTCAAGATGGCTCAAAAACTGGACAGGGTCGAAGGGGTTATTTGCAAGAAGGTGGATGGGATGCCATTCATGTTATCCAGGTGGGTAGTATGTGCTACATTGTTAAAAATTTATAATTGAAGTGATGGAGATGTTATACAAAATGCTTATATTGTAACTATTGTTGTCTTCTTTATTTTTTAAATCTTTTTTGCGTTCATGGTTATTAATAGGAGATTCTTTGATCATGCTAGGATTTTCTATTGAGTAGGTTGGGCCATAGGAAGACACAATGGCTCATTATTGCTTGACCAGTACAGTCATGCTCTCATTAACAACAAACGACGAATCCTCGGGCAATTTTAATTTGTCGGGATCAATCAGAAGACAGATACCTCTCTTCTGTATTAGTTTACGTTTGACCCTTTTGGGATTGCTAGGATGCTATCATTTTAAACACTAGATAATTGTCTCTAGATAAATCAGTTAAAGTTCGTTTGGGCTATTCTAAGGAAGCACTCACTGGATATGTCAGGAGTTTGAATATGCTGTTTCTGAAAAATGTTCTAGTTCTTAAAGCTTTGGCTAAGTTGCCTACATTCTCAAAAAAAATTCTTACCATGATCACTGTACTGTTTATGTTTAACACTACACCATGTTGCAAGTCGTGCTTCAAGCCTTCAGCGTTAATCTTATAGCAGCAACCGGAAGTCTTTTATGGTCACAGCTTCTTCTTAACTGTAGGTTTGATTCTGCATATGAATCTGGACCTCGCAGTTGCAGATGGTCACCTTTGTAACATGGGAAAGATGATAGAATAAATGGAAATTAAGCTGAGGAACTCGCTGGATCAGGTATAATTTTAAGATTCTATTGCTTTTTTGAGTTCTCTATGGAATGTGGGATAGATATATGTATCACTTATAGTGATATCACATATTTACTTTATTTTTGACTTCATTTGTATGTACGAAAAATCAATGATTGTTACAACCTTAACATTTAAGGTTTCTGTTAACTCTATAGTGCGCAGGTCACTGTTGCAGCCTTGTAGGACTATTTCGAGTTCATATAATGATTGGGACCCTGTTAAGGAGACTATTCGAGTCTTCGATAACCTGGTGGGACACTGTTACTTGTTAGTAGTGGGTTGGGATTATGGATGAAAAATGATTGAGTGTTGTGTTCTTACTTGTTTGATTTTTTTGGATTTTGTAGGTTGAATATTATTTCAGTAATGCAAATTTGGCGAATTCTTCGAAGCTTAGAAGTGGTTAGATTCATTTTTACTGTTTTCTATGATCATGTCATGCACATTAAAATCATATTCACGTGTCCATTCACATGTTGTTTTGGTGCTGAAATATGCAGGTTGTAAGTGAAGATGGGAAGAAGGCCGGGCGTCAAAATACATTCACCGAGTTAGATTTGGAAGAATTATTGTTATGTATCATGTGTAGATGCAGTGTCTGTGGTTCAATCATTGCAACCATTTTCTTAATTAGATTAATATAGCGACTATTATACTATTAAGTTTTTCTTATTTGGCCAAGAGATTTGGATTGTTGCCATCTGAGTTAGGAACTGGTAACTATGTTCATTTATCTCTGTCATATTAGTATTATCCATGTTTTCCCTGAATTTTTCTTACTGTAAATTTAATTTCCAAATGGATGTGTCACATTAACTGACCATTATTGTTGTTGCAGAGAACACTCAAGCTGGAGAGACCTCACTGCATTTGAAGGTGTTCCTTAAAAATCTTGGATCCAATCATTTTTTAGTGGGCAACTTAGTTAAGCAATGATCAAGGCTCTCAACCAGCATTACCCGGATGGAGAAAAATAAATGATTAGATAGTATTTTTTTTTTCTTTCTTGTAAATAGTGTAATTTTCTTAAGAAATGATATAAACTAAATTCTATGATACAATAAAATATATTATAATTTTTAACTTTTAATTTGGTTCATAATTGTTCCGTATTAATTTTACTTTGGGATTATCTAAATCAGAATAACGAGCAACCAACTTGAGTAAAAACCTTTGATAGCTTAAAAGTTTAAGCAATTAATTTTAGACCAATCAAAACCAAAAATCACTTTCATTTGGTAGTTTAAAAGTTTAAGAAATTAACTTAAAGCCAATCAAAATTAGAAATTATTTTTAGCAAGCAAAAATTTAAAAGCTTAAAACTTTAAGCAATTAACTTGAGTAAAAACTTTGTTACCTCAAAAGCTTGAGCAATCAACTTCAGACCAATCAAAATCAGAAATCGCTTTTAGCGAGCAAAACAATTTGATCGATTAAAACCTTAACCAAGCAAATTTAGCTCGAATTGCTCCATGTATCTATCAACTAAGTATTTTAATTGCTTTAGAATGATTGGTATATCTGAAGCAATTGGTAGTTTGCTTGCTACATTGGTTAGTCTTCATATTAAGCGATCACAGTTTTACTTGCTTCATGTTAGTTGGTCAAAATGTTAGGCAATGAGAAAAGTACTCGCTTTAGGTAAGTTGGTTTATTACTAGAGCGATTGCATGGTCGCTCAAGGCTTTGACATACATGGATTTGGGCAACCAACGGAGCGAGCCACTTTTAGTCGCTATAACGGTTATAGCGACTTAAAAGGGGCTTTAAGCGACTTAAAACGACTAGTCGCTTAAACCCATTTTTTTTGTAGTGCCACTACAGAAAAACCACTGAACCAGAAGGCCATATTTCTAATTGAAAACTTGTGCGAGCTTCTTCACTTTTACAAGGATCAACGTGTTTACACTTTTGATGCTCTCAACCGTATAGCCGTGAACATACACATGATGCCGTCTCCAATGGAAATAGAAACAACCATATCAGACGGCCCATCTATAAAAAGCGTCACCCTCACCGAGGAGGACATGATGGCTGAAGAAGGTCACAATCGAGCTATGTATGTCATTGCTCATGTCAAGGAAACCGAATTTAAGAGGAAATTTATCAACACAGGAGTAGTTTCCAATGTCATTACACTCACAAGGCTCAAAGTTTCCCAAATCCTACAAAACCATATCATACATCACCCCATAATGATGAAGGATTTTGAAGGTAACCGCACTAATTCATATGGCCATGTTTATTTAAAATTACAAGTTGGTCATATAGTATCCAAGGTGAAATTCTATGTCATTGCGAAATATCCCAAATATCATATGATACTGGGGCGCCCATGGCTACACGATAACAAGTTTGTTCCCTCAAATTACCATCAATGCATGAAAGCGGTGCTGAACGGGAAAATCATACACATAAAAGCATCGCCATCACCCTACACTCCGATATATGATGCTGAGTTCTTCAAACTATAGGATGATACCGTCAAACCATCCAAAAAAATTTACAGCACGTCGTTACCTGATTGGATATCGATAACAGACGAACCATTAACCTTTGCCGCAAAATCCGGGTCACCAGGAGCAACTTCCAGACCCTCTGGATAATACCATGAGACCTCCGGCATCGCAAATCCTCAACCTGCTAAGAGGAGTCATAGTTTTGTGACTAGTTGCGACAATGATAGAAAAGTGGTCTACCTCCGTAACCGTTGTTAGCAATTAACAGGGGAGGCCTACGAAAAGTCTCCCCGCCCACAGATATGCATCCACAGTGAGGAGCAATATCATGAGGAGTTCCAAGATGCCCCGTGACATTTACAAGACGGTATAGATGCTATAGTTGACACACTTGAAACTATCAAACTAGGAACAAAAGAAAATCCACGATCAGTTTCAATCAGCTCAACCTTGTTGCCAGAAGAAAAAGTGGGACTTGTCAATCTACTCAAGGAATATCCAGACGTCTTTGCTTGGACTTACGAAGAAATGCCAGGGTTGGTTTACAAACTGGTCACTCATGATTTACACGTTGCTCCTGACGTGAAACCAGTCAAACAACAGCTCAGATAGTTCAAACATGAAGTCGAGGAACAAATCAAGACCAAAATTCAGAAGTTTCTAGTAGCGGGCTTCATCAAACCTATCCAACACCCTACATGGTTGGCTAACGTTGTCCATGTCAAGAAGAAGAATGGAAAAATAAGATGTTGTGTGGACTTCAGGAACCTGAACAAATTATGTCCCAAGGATGAATTTCCTCTCCCGAACATCGACATGCTCGTGGATGCTACCAGTGGACATGGCATGTTTTCATTCTTGAATGGTTATAGTGGCTACAATCAAATAAATATGTACGAGTACGATGCCGAGAAGACCGCGTTCTGAACTCCTATCTGGAACTTCTATTACACAGTGATGCCCTTCGGATTAAAGAATGATGCGCTACTTACCAAAGAGCCATGGCAGCAATCTTTCACGGCATGATACACAAGCAAGTAGAAGATTATGTCGACGACGTGGTAGTGAAATCCAAAACAAGAGCATCTCATATAGACGTCATACGCCAGGTCTTAGAGAGATGTCATGAATACCATTTGAAGATGAACCCTATGAAGTGCGCCTTTGGTGTATCCTCTGGGAAGTTTCTGGGGTTTCTGGTAACAGCAGAAGGGATTAAGGTGGACCTAACCAAAATACAGGAAATCACCACCATGCCGCCACCACGTACCGTAATGGAACTTAAAAGCTTCATGTGAAAGGTATCAAATATTCGACTTTTTATCCCTGGACTAGCTTAGTTTGTTGCTTCATTTACGCCCCGGTTAAAGAAAGAAACAATTTTTTTATGGTCATCTACACAACAAAAGGCATTTCATCAAATTCAACAATTGTTATTATCACCAGCTGTTATGAAATCTCTAACTTCGGGAAAACCACTACTTCCCTACACGACCTTCAGTGGGGTGGCCATAGGAGCCCTATTGGCTCAAGAAGACAACATGGGGAATGGATGTCCCATCTACTATCTCATTCGTACATTAAGAGATGCAGATTTGAGATACCCCAAAGTTGAAAGAGCATGCATATCCTTGGTGCATGTTGTTCAGAAGTTTCGGCATTATCTACTAACAAATAGAGTATTGTTGATGGCCAAGGATGATCTTATAAAAATTTTACTATCAAAACCTGCTCTCATAGGACGAGCGCAAAAATGGTTGCTACAAATATAAGAGTTTGACATATCATATGTATCGCCAAAAGCAATAAGGGGACAAGCGGTCGCAGATCTGCTTGCTGCTTTTCCAGGAGAAGACGACGCTACAGCATACAAAGACGTACCTGGAGAATTCCCAAACATCTCACTCGCAGAAGAAGAAGCATGTATATTATACTTTGATGGCTCTGCTACTCCTAGCAACAATACTGGAGAAGCAGATGTTGTACTAGTTTTGCCAACTGCCGAAGTGTTCTCATATTCCCTTAAGTTAGACTACAAATGTACCAACAACTATGTCGAGTATAAAGCCTTCCTACTAGGATTATCGCTAGACAAGCAAGCTGGAGTTGCACGTCTCGAAATAAGAGGAGACTCGTATTTACTAGTGAACCAGATGAATGGTGTATATTGTCTCAAGGAAGCAATACTAGCCCCGTATAGGGCCGAGGCGCAGAAGCTCTTAACTCACTTTGCCGAGGCAACGATCATACATATGGGGCGTGACAACAACAGACACGATGATTGCTTCGCAACCCTAGCCTCGATACTCCAATTCAAAGACTCGGAAGCAACCATCTCCGTACAGAGACGTAACATTCCCTCGACCTGGATGGAAAAGTCTGATGAAGAATAAACCAACGACTGGAGAACGCCAATCATCCAAGATCTCAGCAACTCGCATATCCAAATGAAGGTAATTCTTGAAGATTTAAATCACTTTTTCTTATTACATGGGATATTGTATCATAAAAATTCACACGGATCTCTGTCAAGATATCTGGAAGACAATGAGGCACAAGGGCGACTTAGTCAGGTACACCGTGAGATGTGTGGCAGACACTAGTAATAACCTTATATAGACGTCTCCAACTTCTTGGGTATTACTGTCCCACCATGGAGGCTCAATCACGATTGTTGCAGGGGTCTTGCCATAATTGTCAGATCCTGCCGCAGCACTCAGAAGTACTAATTATACACAATACTGGGGACTGGAGGGAGTCGTATATCAAATACCTTCAAGATAATATTCTACCTCAGGAAAGCGGGAAGTGGCACGCTTGATACGAAAAGCCAAAAGATTTGTTTTTCACAAAGGAATACTCTACTAAATGAGCTTTAGTGGATATTTGTTGCGATGTTTGGCAGAAGAAGACATCCAAATTATCTTAAAAGAAATGCACGAAGGTAAACACCAAGGCAAGAGAAAACTATTTCTCCAAGTCCATGAGAAATATTACTGGCCGACCATGGAGGACCACGCGGCTTCATTTGTTCAGAAATGTCACCAATATCAAATCCACGACAACCTCATCCACACACCTTTCCTTTCTCTTCACTCAGTAAGCAGCCCTTGGCCATTCTATAGCTGGGGATTGGGTATCATTGGTAAAATCAATCCATCCTCTTCAAACAACATGAGTACATACTCACTGCCACAGAATACTTCACCAAACGGGTTAAAACTGTATCCATCAGAAGCACGACTGGAGCAACAATACCGGCCTTCATTAAAGAACACATTATATGCAGATTTGGGGTACCAAAGCACATCTTAAAAGACAATGGTACTCCATTTTTAAATAAACGTGTGCGAAAATTACTCAAAAGTTATGGCATCAAGCAGTATTCTCCAGGCCATGCTACCCTTAAGGAAATGGTAAAGCTGAAAGTACCAACAAAACTCTCATCAAAATATTAAGCCGTACTGTTTATGATCATCCAAGGACATGGCACGAAAAATCTCCTATGTTCTTGTGGGCGTACAAAATTTCTCCAAGAATTTCTACAGAGACCTCACCATATTCTCTCGTGTATGGAGCCGATGCAACCTACCTACAGAAATTAAAATCCCATCATCCAGAACCGCAGCAACACCTGGGGTTTATTGGGATGAGTCTGAAATTCCCAATTGTCGAATAGCAGATTTAGATGTACTCGAATCCAAACAAGCCAAACGGAGAAATATGCGGAGGCCTATAGACAAAGGATCACCAGGGCATATGACAAGGCAGTAAAGCCACGGGTATTTCAGGTAGGGGATCTGGTACTTAGAACATCTAAGCATATTCGACAACATATATCTGCTCCAAAATTTACTCCAAAGTGGGAAGGGCCTTATGTAATCTCCAAGGCCATGCCGAGCGGGTATTACAAGATGGTTAATATGAATGGAGAAGCTGTAGGGACAGTCATTAATGGTAAACGGATCAAGGCATATTATGCCTAAAAAACTTTCATCATTTCTCCTACAAGTTCAATATAACTCCAAAACATATAGTTGAACTTTCTAATTCAAAACCCACTACATTCATCTGAAACATTCTTTATTCAAACTATTCAAAACCCCCCAAAAAAAAAGATAACATGAAAGTTTTGCTACTTATCCTATAGCCTAAAACAGATCTCTGAGTAAAGGGTAATTGCGGTGGTGCAATTTTCCCAATCTCTCGTCATAATTCTTTAAACGAGTCTTCAAATCTCGGGCCATTTCTTCAATTTTGGATGATTCTTCCTTTAAAGCTTTCCCTTCTGCCAAAGCTGCTGCATGAGCCTCTATGACACTCTCCAAATGCTGACGCAACCAGTTTATGTTGAAACGGAGGCCCTCACAAGTAGTCAACATCTCATCCCATTCCTGGATTTTCAAGTCTGTAACCGTATACGGAAGCGCTTCATCCATCTCAGAAATAACAGGGAGGAGTCCTACGACGGCTGTTACGAGAATGGGAGTATGAATTTTCACCAACTCTGTTGTAGCGATATGCCCTTACTTTTCCCATATTTCCGTGTAAGGGTATACATGACGTTTTGGCACAAGAAATCCTCCCACTACTTCATGTTTTCGAGATAAGGACTTCATTTCCAACTCAAAGGGTAGACCGACGTTGGGATAATCATAAATAGGAGGACTCAAGTCAGCATTTGCAAGTGTTTGTACCTAAAATTACTCATAGGAAAAATAATATATTGTTGAAGTACTTTCTTTAGGTTCGAGAATCAAAATCGTACAGAACGAATCCAAACAAGTAGAATGCTTGTCTATGTTCTGCTTCGATTACAAAGAGAGGATATGGGTTGATCTTAGGGGATGGAAGCAAAGAAAGTTGAAGGAATTTTATGTGTGTGTTGAATGGTGTGTAGAGTGTAGAATAACAATGTTTGTGAGAATGATTTCTATCTCTTCTCCGTTTTGTGTTCCCCTCCTTTGAAAATGGGCTAAATATCCTATTTATAATGATTTGTACCACACACTTTCCTTGTAAAGTAGTGGAGGTTGTGGGGAGATGGAGAGATGGAGGTTGTGGTAGCAATCGTCCACTTTGTCTTGGGAAGTTTCTGGAAACTTCCAGATTATTACTCCATTATCTCTTCAACTGCTTCAACTCACCACTTACTTTGTAACTTCCTTGCTGTAACCACCAGACCAAATCCCCATGTTTAATCCCCCCATGTAATATAATTTGATATCTCGTAAGAGTTAGTGGATTCATGGCTTCAAAGCCATGAGTTTGTTGTAATATAATGTAATGGAGCTAGCAACGAAGCATACTGCTAACATGAGCGAAAGAAGTGACGCGGTAACAGCAAATAGGCGTGGTGCGGCAGGAACGAAGTATGGCGCGGCAACAATATGGTGCTGCAGCAGCTAGGCGTGGCCACAGCGCTAGCGATGCTGGAAACGCAGGTGCTACCGCTAGCGTTATCGTTGTTGCCAGTGGTACTAGCGCTGCACCTAGCGCTTTGGCTAGCACTTCTTTGTCGCTTTGGTGGCTTCGTTGTTTTCTTGAGTTTATTGCCTTTGTCTGTTATTTGACACATTTATGCTGGAAACATGGCTAGGAGTATAGCTAGGGATTACTAAGGCATGTACTTGTCGATGCCAGGGCCATTTCCTATTGGTGCGTGTTGTTTGCGCATAAATTCATTAAGATATTTCCCACTAATACTAATAAGTAATATAGTGGTAGTAAGGATCGTTCCCACGAGGAGCTGTGAATTGTTATTTATCTTTGACTTCTTATGTAACCAAGAGGGGGGATTGTACTGAATAAAACTAAGTAAACTAACGAAAGAAAATAAAAACAAAGTAAATAAAGATTGAGATCAAAGTGAGAAAATACTGATTAGAGGTTTCATCTTCCGTCACCAAACAAGTTCTTCAAACGATTAGAAATAACGTTCAATCCTTCTCATACCAATAACCCTAGAGCATTTTATCGCAGGATTACTTCGGTAAAACTCCTTGTATTATCAAAAGCGCAAGAGCCACTCTTTGAATCCTTATCAATAAATAACTTGGCGCAAGTGACACTCAAGTTTAACCCAATGAAAGCAATGGTCTTCGTGAGTTGAGGTTATTCTAAGCAATCTAGCGCAAGAGTCACACAGATTTAACCTAGGTTAAGCTTGTACACATAATCGCATGACAACATCCTATTGTTAACAACTATGTTGTGCTACTTATGATTAGAGTTCTTCGACAATTCCAGATCTTAAACCCTAGTCTAGCTTTAGATATAAACACAAGACCATTCAATTTGCTACTTAAACGATCAAGTCTTCAATCATACATGGCGATATAAACAGTAGAACATAAGCGCTAAAATAGATCATTAACATTAAAACTAACCATCCAGATTGATTTACATGTCTAGGACTTCCAACTACATCCCCAACCAATAGAACAAATTTACCTACTCATGGATTTACTAAAACCCATGAAAAATATACAAAGAAGAAGAATGGTTTCCCCCTAAGGGGAAAACCCTAGGTTTTTGATGTAGAAGATGTGATATGCAATATAAAATATATAGATGTTAAAGATGTATTGTTTGATCCTTAGATGTCTTCTTTTATAGCCATCAATGCTTAGCCCTCAAGTATTCTTTCCTTCTAGGGTTTAGAATCCTTCTAGGACCATGTTTCCTTGATTTAGAAGTCAAAAACGTGTTAGAAGTGGCTTACGTCGAGTCATAATCGGTAGACTCAATCTCCATGTTATCTACCGATCGTTTGAGATCAAAATCGAAGTTCTTTTGTACCCGAAACTGCCTATAATCGGTAATAAATTTCCCTGTTATCTACCGATTATTTTGCTGAGTGTTTGGCTATTTCTTTTGGATGTTTTGCTCATAACTTCCTCATACGAACTCGGAATGACCTCATTATTTTTACGTTCACCTTGTATTCTCGTTCTCTTCAAAATGGTATTAAGAACTCCTGTATTTTAATGAGTTGAATTTGGTCTTTGGCCTTTCTCCATTGGAAGAACTTGACTTCCTTGTTTATTTCGCGTCGTAATGAACTCCTTTCTTCTTCTTTGGTTGAATACACTTCAAAACTCCTAAAAAAACTCATAATTAAACAAAATAAAAGCATCATGATATGAAATTTAACAAGAAATCAATGAATTAGAGTATCCAACTAATGCAAATAATGCACCTATCACCTATATGCTATAATTATTGGCATTTTGCTAATGCAGTGGCCATCACTATGGCATATTTGGGGCTCCTCAATTGTATGAGATTTAATGTTAGCATTTTATGCTTAATATTTGTGCAGTGCATATAGAACATATTCAAGAGATTAAGCTGTAAAAGTTTGCAATTTGAAGTTATGCCTGATACGACTCTGCAATTAGATGGTATGCATCTAATTAGCGTTTTTATTCAGATATAGCATAACCTTTATTTTGAATGTTCGCAATTTTGTATAATCCGTATTATTCTGTTTTATACAAATATTTTGCATGGATACACGAGAATTTAGTTGAGTATAGCTCTGAAACTTCTATGGTGCATATATATGCAAGAGAGCTTCAGGGCTATTTTAGCCAGTAAGGAATATCCTTTCTCGATGTTCTTACAAAATGTAAGATAGAAGTAGTATTCATAATTCTGATGCTTGATAAGAAATTCATTTATTATATTTTGACAGCCAGGCAAGGTAACTTTTACAATTCATGCCATTGTCAAAAACCCACCATCAACAGCAAGATAAGCCATGATGTTAGAAAAATTCTTAAAGCCAACATCAACATTTGTTCTTCTATTCACTGGTACGAATTCCTCATTTTCCTTAATCCCAATGTGTCCAATTTCCACCTCCTGCTACAATCAAATAAGCAACAACATGTTTAAAAAAAAGGGTGGTTTTAAAAATAAAAAAAAAATAGAGGGAAAGAGGGAAGAAATTTGTTTATCATTGCCTTGAAACTCCTAATTCTCATATGTCTCTGTGGTACCTTCTTAACCCGAGAAACCTAGAAAGGTAATAACAACTAAATCATAACCTTCATCATAATTATCATACGTATATGAGAAGCTTGAGATAAAATAGAAACTCACCGGACTTGCAATCCAAGCAGTACGCTTGACACAGGAGTTTCCTTGGTTCAAGATACCATTGTTATCTGACATGTTGAAGTGATGAAGTGATGTTATTCAATGTTATTCTAAGTTCTGGGGAAGAATGAAAGCAAAAATGGCTAATGGTATCCGCTTGTGTAAGTAAAGGTGGGAAGCCGTAAAATTCAAATATGTAGAATTTTCTGAAGTTTATCACGGGGAGATTGGATCTGAGCATGACTGCTGACCAAATCTTCAAGACCGACCGTTGTCAAGAGGGGGATGACAAGATTCACCAGATGACTGGCTCAATGTGCTCAACAAGTGCAGATGCAGCTCATCCACGCCTCTAGCACAACAAGATTTGTGGCCAAGACTCCCCTATTTGTTTCGCTCGTATGTACGATCATCCTTTCTCTGCCCAAAACTTCATGTAGCTGCTACAAAGAACCATTAGCACCACAGGTACCGACAAGACAATTTCTTCTCAACAGACCCGTGCTGACATAGCAATCCTATTCGAATATTACCGGAAAAGATGAGTAATCATTATGGTCTTACGAATTCTATTTATTTGAAGTTCCCCTGGTATCGATACCACCATCTAGTGATTACCACAAAACATTACTGATCCGCGCTAAGCGGGGACTTAATGTTGATGGTGGGTTTTTGACAAGGGAAAAAATTGTAATACTGCTTTTGCCTAGCTGCAGAAGCATGAAATAAATATGCATAATTTCCTGACACGACATCATAATTATGAATACTACTCTTATCCTACATTATGCAAGAAAATCGAAAAGGGATATTCATCTCCTGGCTAAATTAGACCCGTAGCTCTTTTGCATACGTATGCACCATAGAAATTTCAGATTTATACTCAACTAAATCCTCGTTGTTTCATGTACATCCATGTAAATTATTTGTATTAACCAGAATATACTGATTATAGAAAATCGCGAACATTCAAAATAGAAGATATGCCATATCTGAATAAAAAACGTTAATTAGATGCATACCATCTAATTGCAGAGTCGCATCAAGCATTATTTCAAGTTGCAAATTTTTACGCCTGAATCTCTTGAATATGTTTTGTATGTACTGCACAAAAGTTAAGCATAAATGCTAACAACTAAATCTCATAAGACTGAGAAACTATAAATACATCATAGTTATGGCCACGACATTATAAAATTACAATGCTAATGGCATATAGGAAATGGCTCTAGAACCAGCAAGTGTCGACCATAATAACCCCTAACCATGTTCCCCGCAACGCGTCAAGCCAACATGCCCACTCTCCGAATACCAACAAGCACTAGCAGAGGCGCTAACATCAATGCAGCAACGCTAGCGCTAGCGCTAGAACTCTTCCTCGCTAGCATCATTGCTAGCATTCTTCCTCGCAAGCGCCATTGCTAGTACTCCTTTTTTTTGCTCCATTGCTAGCTCTAGCACTTTGTTAGCCATTCTAGCCTCGCTACCTCCTTGCTAGATGCGCTAACTTCGCTAGGCCTTGTTAGCAACACCGTGGCTAGCACTAGCACCTAGTTAGCCATTTTACCTCACTAGTAGGCCTCGTTAGCAACACCATGGCTAGTGCTAGCACTCTGCTAGCCATGTCAACTCCACCAAATCTTACGATAAATCAAAACAGTTACATATGGGGATTCTTCATGGGTTTTAGTCTGGTGGTTATAGCAACATGCGGTGTGGCAATACTCCATAATGGAATACAAAGTAGTTGTAACCGGTTAAATAGATGATAGAGTAATGAGTTGGGAGTTTTTGAAAACTTTTCATACGTGATAGGCGTGGCTATACCGTTATCCCCACAATATCCACATCTCCATCTCTCCACAATTCCCACTACTTACAAGGAAATACATGTGTTCTAAACTATTATAAATAGGCTACTTATCCAATTTCATAAGGGAAGAACAAGCTGATCATTCTCACATCTCTGTTATTCTCCATCTTTACACACATCTTCCTTCAACTTTCTTTGCTTCCCTCTCCTAGGATTAACCTATTTTCTCTCCTTGTGACCGAAGCAGGGTGGACCGGCTACTTTCGTGGTTTAGGCTTTCCATTTACGATTTTGATTTCCGAATCTAAAGAAAGTACTTCAACAGTACATTGTTTTTCCTAGAATCAATTTTTAGGTACTAACACTAAGACTTCTAATAAATGAAATCATGTTTTCAATTTATATTTTCGAAAAACAACTGAGAAAGACCATATTATATGTTGGCTTTTTCTTAGAGCAAGGGCCATGGGTACAACAAATCCTTCCAAATGAAGTAGCAAGAATGAAATTAAAGTGTCCACTATCAAGAAAGTGGCTAATCCAAAACTTCAAACTCCTTATGGCAGTTCTACGACCATTCATAGTTCCCATAGAATGTTTATTATAATAGAAATATGGCATTTTAATGTTACTTCCTAGTTTCTATAGTGCAAAACCCTCACCTTCAAGTCTACACTAACTCCTTTTGAAAAAGATTGAGCCCTTGCTCTTACTATGATTAGGAGAACCCTTTGGTTGAGAATAATTAAGATACAAATCTAATTTATCTTTGATTAGAATAAAGTAAAAAATATAGTGATTGGATGATTTATTTTTATTTTTTTAATATGTTAATAAATGCTTGTAACTGATTTCAAATAAAAGTAAAATAGACCATATTAGAGTTTATGAGAGTATAAGCAAAAGCGGGTTTAGGTTCATACCTTTATCTTGAGCTCCGAAATAAATATAATTAAATATCAGTAGAGTTTCATTGATAGGCGTCTAAAACACCTTAATTAATATCTATTGATTATGTTTTTTTTGCTATTTTTCTTATAAATTTCGTATTTTACGTTTTTTTGAGTTTTATAGGTACTTTGGAGTCATGAGAAGCAAAAGAAGAGAAATATGAGCTCAAGGAATTTTCCGGAGTCATTTAGTGTTGGAAAGTACGAAGCTAGTAAAGACTCAAGTTTCACTTGTGTCAAAAACAGGGAATTACTAGGGGGCATCCGGCTTTTTTTATAAAGAAGTGCTAAAGGGAGTCCAGTTTATAACGGCAAACGCTTCTCTCGACCAGGGAAGCCAATTAATTTAATTCATAGAGTGCCCTAACTAATCACTAGGCGCCTAAATCCAGTCTTATGTTTCTAAACCTAAGTTTTAGGTCGAGTTCTTCTCTTTCTTTTTTATCTCAACAGCGTCCTCTACCACATCCTTGTCGCTGGCTAACCATAGAAGAACAAGGTCTGGTGGATAGGTTTTAAGGGATAATAGATATTTTCTCTGTCAATGAAGTTAAAGCAGTTGGTTAGGTACGAGTCGGTTGTGGATTTGGACAGTAATTTACAAACCGAGAAATCAGAGAAATAAGATGGCAGAGATGGAGATTGAAGTGGGTCTGAGTTTGATTGATAGGATGAGCTTGATTTGGATATTAGAGAGGAGATTACGGAAGTGAAGAAATATTTGAGCAGTGGGTTCAACCATAGGTTGATAAGAAACAGTCGAAGATGCCATGAATAGGTTTTGATGTGAACAGAGAAAGAAGGAACTTACTGCCATGATTTCTGAGTTTGAATGAGACAAGGACTGGGTATTTATGTGTGTTAGAAAGGAATAATAAATGGGTTTATTCGAATATGGGATTAGACGTTGTGAGTTGAGAGATGGGTTGGTGATGAAATTCAGAGGAGACGGAGAAGAAGAATATAAATATGGGTTTGATTTGAGTTGCCGTGAAACATTGAGAAGATGGGGGTATCTAGAAAAAGGGTTTGTTGTAATTTGAATTTAGAACAAGATGGAGAATAAGAAAGACTTAGGGTTTTAAGCGATTGTAGAGGTTCAGGCAAGCAAGAAAAGTTGTTGCTGGCAGAGAATGGGTATGCATTTGAACTTGAAATTGTGGTTTGAGTTTGGATGTGAATATTATGGAACGATTGAACATTGCATAAAAGGAGTGTGATAATTAAAATAACAAACAGGCTCATGCCGGAAATTCATCCGGAATTGCACATAACATGTTTGTTTAATTTCTCCAATGACTGCTGTAAATTTAAGCTGGAGTTGCTAGTGGGCTAGAATGTGAGTTAGTAAAATATGGTGGTGATGAATTAGGGTTATCTAGTTATGTCCCATGGACAAAATTTGGAAATTGAAGAGTTAGGGTTTGATTAGAAGATAATTCTATTCCAATAGGGTTTCTACGAGTGAAGATCTATAAAAGGAGGACATTTACAACAAGAGAAACATCTTAGAATCTGATTTTTAACATCTATCATTGGGTTTTGTAGGGTTTGATATAAGTTGAAGATAAGCAGTCGAAATCGAGAATTACGCATCTAGGGTTTGCTTTAGTTGATTTTCTTATTATATTTATTTCAATTTGTGAACTCCAATAGTACGAGTAGCTAAACTTTTATTTGATTAAGGGGGATTTCGAAACTCCGTAACATGTTTTATTAACCAATTTTTACAAGTTAAATCTTCTAATAAATATCTTTGGTTGATTATTTTTTTTCGTTCTTATGACCATAAGATATTTGTGAGTTATCTAAGTGCGCAATTAGGTATTTTGTATGCAACTCTAACGCTAGTAGAGAGAATTCTAATCCGTAATTGTTAGAAAAATCTCTACACAAGTAGTGAAATATTATTTGTTGAAGAAGGATTTTGTGTACAATAGTTTGAAAAACATAACCCTAGGTTAACAGGCCGAACCTACGAGCATGTGACTAGGAGTAACTTGATTCACAAATATTAATGCAATTGTTTGAATTACACTAGAGAGCCTATTTTAGGTGGTTCACTTGATTAGAATCAACTAGAGAACTCATTATATGCGGTGAATTTAGGAATCCGGAGATTAGTTGAACTTATAACTTATCTAAAGTTGTTAACAATCAAAATTTACTGAAGGTTACACTTGTATGATTAATAATATCTTTGTTCGGTAGTAGAGAATGATTACTTGATAAGTTTTTTCTCATAATTTGATTACAAACAATTATTTTCAGATTCACTAAATCATAATAGTCTTTTTTATGAACACTTTTATAACAACGTTTGCTTAATTTCTACCTTGAGACCGAACCTACTTGTCAATATACTACTTGCTAGTGTAAGAGAAGTAGAGAAATATTTTTGTGAGTTTGACATCTTATCATTCACGTCTTCAACAACTGTAACACCCGTATTTTTCGCATGACATTTACTCAAGGGAGAGTCATGGCGTGGGATGAAGCTTCGTCCTAAGCTTATAAAGCTTACTCAGCGATGCATTAGCCTTGGCACAATTGGCCTTCATGCTAACTTGATGGCGGATTAGCCTAGCAGTTGGCTAACCAGTTAGAGGATGTGCTAACCAGAAAGCGGATTTTCCTATCCATGCTAACCAGTTGGCGGAATTGCCTTAGTTATGCTAACCACTTGGCAAATTTTCCTAGCCATGCAAACCAGTTGGAGGATTTGCCTAGCCATGCTAACCAGTTGGCGGATTTGCCTAGTCATGCTAACCAGTTGGCAGAATTACCTTAGCTAGTCTAACTAAAAATCGGAATTGCCTAGATATGCTAACCAGTTGGTGGATTTTCCTAGCCATGCTAACTAGTTGGCGGAATTGCCTTAGTTATGCTAATTAGAAAGCGGATTTTCCTAAAGTGCAGTCGATGGATGTCCTCTCCCCTTCTTTTATTTACTTGTAGAAATACGAGTAAAACATATATATGGAGGAGGTGTTGGTTGGAAAACGATGTTGTTAACTGGAAAATGGATTTGGCTAGCTATGCTAACCAGAAAGGGGAATCGCCTTAGTTATGCTAACCAATTGGAGGATTTGCCTAGCCATGCTAACCAGTTGGAGGATTTGTTTAGCTATGCTAAACAGTTGGAGGATTTGCCTAAAGTGCAGTAGATGAATGTCCCTTATCCCTCTTTTCCAAATATATGGAAATGCGATTAAGACACATATAGGGAGGGGGATTGGGTCGAATGTCCATGAGCGGTAAATGCACATATATTTGCGATGTGGCCTATATGTTGGTGCATACTTAATATATAAGCGTAAATATGCTTGTAGCTTAGCCGATAAAGCTTAAATTATGCGAAAGCATCATTTAATCGTGTTGCGTACTCGAGAATGCATATTTGCATACTAAGTAGCGATAGTTATGCACAAGATGGTGCATACCTTGCAAAAGTCCCTTGGCCTATACATACTAGGATTTGCTTGGCTTTTGGCCTTGCAACGAAGTTGGAATCGATGTCGGTTTTGCCTTAATAGGCTTAAGTTGCTTGTTCCTTTCGAATTGACAGTTCGGATGAACTACAGTCATGCTTGATCCCTTCAAGGTATGGTTTGGGTACGAAGGCAGATGCAATCCAATGCATTGGGGTGCAGCATATTATCACTCATATTATCTAATTGGGAGGTGATTGCGACGCTTGGGTAACTCATATTATCTGACTCGGCAATGGTAAACAAGAGATGATTGTTACCGCACTTGATGAGGTAGTTGTATTCCATTTGATGGATGTTTATATTTCCTATTAAGCCATGCGGTATGAATGGAATATGTTCGGTTGATACACTCTTGGTAAGAGCAAGATCAGTGCATACACCCAGCGCTCAGTCGAACCAGAGTTGAGGAAGCGAAAAATAGCCCTGAAATAACCTAGGTGCTAGTCCAAGGCATGAGTTAGGCCTGGACAACGCTTGTAAATATGTGATGCTTGCAAAGGCATTCAATATTGGCTTTAATGGCCTTCTACCCTTTGAGAACAAGGGTGAGTTTGAACGGTGTGGAAACTACGTTTCGAATTTCATGCTTGGAAAGGCAAATCGACCTGTATTTTCCTGGTAAGACACGAGAGCACTAGCGCTTCAAGTGGCGCATATGGGAGTTTTGGCCTGCCCAGAGCATAGCGCCGGAGGCAGGATTTCCCGGTCCGTCACAAATGGTATCAGAGCAAGTTCTGAGAAAACACTAGGGACTATCAGTTTTGGACTCGTCAGTGAGCATTTTGTAATATGACTACAAAATTTTCCTTCAAAGGAAATTAAAAATTTTGGAAGAGTAGGCCAATTGTTGTGTGAAAATAAAGTGGATAAATCAGACCAAGTGCCTGTACAAAAAGAAATTCTAACTTGCTAGTTACTCCGCTAAGATTTGGATGAGTTTGACCTAGTTCTGTGAGTTTGCCAGAAATCCCGTTTGGAACGGTGGCTGGTATTCCACTACCCTTGGCATTGGGAATGATCAACCCCCACCCGTCAGGGACGGAGTGCATTGTCAGGTTGGCTAGCTTCCACTTACGAGTGGAAGATCGTCAGGGACGATGGTTTACATCCGATTGCACAGGAATTAGAGTTTGGTCCTCACAGTACTACGTGATAAGCATGTAAGTGCGACACATTGATACCCACATTTATACTAGTTAAGTTATTTCGCTAATATATTTGTTTTAGACTTTTTATAGGAATTACAAGTGAAATCCGATTATCGGTCGAGAAAACGGCTAAATTACGTGTTAAACTAGCATTTGCAACAAAAAGCACCACCTTAGCATTTCACGGCAGAAACTATTCCCTTGAAACAAATTTATTTGCTTATTTTCAAGCATGCGAAGTCCATGTGGGGATATAACAAAAAAAGTTGGACGTGGCCAGCTCTCCATCACATCTCGTTGGGGCATATTCTGAGCATCAAATATTGATTCCTTTATTAAAAACAGAAGAGACTCTCATTTGGCTGATGGAACTGTTGGTGCTGGGGGCGAGACGTAAAAGAGAAAGAGATGAAGAATTGAGAGTGGTTTTAAGGTTTTGATGGTGATGCTGTGAAGAACAAGAAAGAAAGATGGTGAGGCTGGTGGTTTCGGTGTCAATCAAGACGGTGAAGACTAGGAATGGATTGAGATTCAGAGAAGAAATTGTTAATATCTAAGATGGATTTTAGTGGAATCGAGTTTTGTGAGAAATGGAGACGAATTAGTGTAGTGGTTTGAGTTTTTTTAATAGGTTTTGTTCAGCAGTGAAATAAAGGAGAATGGGTTTAAATTTGTGAGGAGAATCTGTCTAGGGTTCTTTGAAAGCTCTTATGAATAGAAAGGAGAGAATTAAAAGAGTTGTGTGTTGTGATGGGTTGGAAAGATCATTGGTTGCAGGTAAAAGAAGATATGGTTTGTTGTTGGCTTGCACCGAGTGAAATGGGTTCACGGTTGAATAGTAGATGAATGGTTTGAATTTGTGTTGAATGGTGATTCAAATGGCAGGGAAGGTTATATGCGGCTCCAAAACACAACAATATGCTAATCTCTTACAGTACCAGAGAATTCTCATCAAGTGTTTGTTTAAAGGCGTGAACGACCAGTGCACTCACCAAAATTCTGTCGTGATTACTCACATGGTTCACATGGGTTTAGAGATTTTTTACAAGTTCAGAAAGAAGTAGAATTGTGGCCGCAGTTAAGGAAGCCGGAGAAACAGCAGAGGAGTACTTCAGGGACTGGAAATTTTGCACACCAGCTGCTCGTTAAATCTTCTGAGAAAGAAGATAGACCAGAGTCGTTGTCTTATCTTGACTGGGTTGGTTCGATGAGTTGACCGGCCTTAATAATTCTTATTGGACTGGGCCTGGGGAGATGTTTGTTAGGTATTCCTTGTTAGCACTATAAATACTAACAGAAACAAGAGACTCGATACTTTTGGAGGCGGAAAACTTTTGGAGTCGTGAGCAGTCAACAGGAAACAAGGGTTTAGTCATTATTTCGATTTCAATTATAATAATTATTTTTTTAATCAATTTCAATGGATTTTAAGAAAGCTATGTCTAGCTAAATCTTTTTGTTAGGGTGAAGGATGAACTTGTAGTATTATTTTGCTTGTGTTTCAAAACTAGGGTTTTCAAATATAAAAACTTAATGCTAATGTTTTTTTTCTCTCCTAATTTTTTATCTTTAACGATGATTTTTCATGTTATATGCCATGTATAGTTCATTGTTTGATTAGTAGAAGAATTCATTGAAACCTTGTTTTAAATCGTTTTATGAATATTTTTTGACTATTTATGCCTCGTATACTTAGTGCTTCGAAATTCTACCTTAGGTTGAGAACAAACGATCTTTTTGATAATTCTTTTCTATAATTCTTAACCGAAATATCTTCCATGTATGAGTAGCTAGATTTTCTATTTTGTATGAGTGAAATCGATACCCTTTGTGATGAACACAAGTAAACCCTAATCTACAACGGATTCCCGAAACCCTAACACTTTTCTTCTCTTGATTTCAATCTTTATTAAATTGTTTTAATTCATTTTTAGCTTAATTCTTTATTTTGAAAATCTGAAAAAAATATCTTTATTAATTTTCCTTGATATGAAAGTTACTAGTATTAGTTAGTAGAAGTGATTCACACTCCTCACGGGAACGAACCATATTTAATCTTGTTTACATCTTCCGACATTGTGCGTTTGCATTAAAACAAAGTCGGTTTTTCGACGCATCACTACGCTAGGAACTTCTTATTAATTTGCGATGACCCTTTTCAACCTTTATGAACTTTGGGGACTCTTAAGTGTATGGTATGGGATGTCCACTTAAGATCCTGTGTTGAGTAAATGCTTTTGCAAATTGAGCATGTTGTATAAGACACATGTTTAGAAATTCAAATTGATTTTCTTGGTAATGTTGTGAAACTTTTTCTGATCCTTGAGCATGCGGTATGAGACGTAGGTTCGAAAGGTCTCAATAAGCGTTTACGATAATTGCGCCTATTAGGATTCCTGAATATGTGGAATATGACGCATATTCAGAAGGTCCTAATTTGTGTTCATAACAAACATTAGACCCTTGCAAGGATATAATAGTTTGTCCGGATCGATGAAGCTTGTCCATAATAGTTTTTGAGTTGAATTTAGGGACGAAATTCTTTGAAGGTGGTAAGGATATAACACCCGTATCTTTCGCATGATGCTTACTCAAGGACACGTCATGGCATAGGATGAAGCTTCATCATAAGCTTATAAAGCTTACTCAGGGATGCATTAGGGTGTGGATGCATTATCCTTGGTACAATTGGCCTTCATGCTAACTAGATGGCGCATTAGCCTAGCAGCTGGCTAACCAGTTAGAAAATATGCTAATCAGTTGGCGTATTTGCCTATCAGCGCTAACTAGATTGCGGAGTAGCCTAGCAGCTGGCTAACCAGTTAGCGGATGTGCTAACCAGAAAGCGGATTTGCCTAGCCATGCTAACCAGTTGGCGGAATTGTCGTAGCTATGCTAACCAGTTGGCGGATTTTCCTAGCCATGCTAAGCAAATGGCGGATTTACCTATCCATGGTGGAATTTCCTTAGTTATGCTAACTAAAAAGCGGAATTTCCTAGCTATGCTAACCAGTTGACGAATTTACCTAGCCATGCTAACCAATTGGAGGAATTTCCTTAGCTCTACTAACTAGAAAAAGGATTTTCCTAAAGTACAGTCGATGGATGTCCTCTCCCCTTCTTTTATTTACTTGTAAAAATGTGATTAAAACATATATAGGGAGGAGGTTTTGGTTGGAAAACGATGTTGCTAACTAGGAATCAGATTTGCCTAGTTATGTTAACCAGAAAGAGAAATTGCCTTAGATATGCTAACCAGTTGGCGGATTTTCCTAACCATGCTAACCAGTTGGCAGATTTTCCTATCCATGCTAACTATTTGGCGGATTTTCCTAGTTATGCTAACCAGTTGGCAGATTTGCCTAAAGTGAAGTAGATGAATGTCCCTTAACCCTCTTTTCCATATATATGAAAATACGATTAAAATAGGGGGAGCTTGGGTCGAATGTGCATGAGAGGTTATGCACATATATATGCGATGTGGCCTATACGTTGGTACATACTTGATGCATAAGCGTCATTATGCTTTTAGCTTAGCCGATAAAGCTTGAATTATGTGAAAGCATCATTCAATCGTGTTGTGTACTCGAGAATGCATATTTACATACTAACTAGAGATAGTTATGCACAAGCTGGTGTATACCTTGCGAAAGTCCCTTAGCCTATACGGGCTATGCTTTTCTCGAATTTTGGCCTAGCAACGAAGTTGGAATCGATGTTGGCTTTGCCTTAATAGGCTTAAGTTGCTTGTTCCTTTCGAACTGACACTTCGGATGAACTACGGTCATGCTTGATCCCTTCAAGGTACGGGTTGGGTACGTAGGAATCCGCAATGTAATGCATTAAGGTGCAGCATCTTTTCGCTCATATCATCTAATTTGGTGGTGATTGCGACGCTTGGGTAACTCATATCATCTGTCTTGGCAATGCTAAGCAAGAGATGATTATTACCGCACTTGATGAGGTAGTTGCATTCCATTTGATGGATGTTCATACTTCCTATCAAGCCATACGGTATGAACGAAATATGCCTGGTTGATGCACTCTAGGCAAGAGAAAGATCAATTCATGCATCCAGCTCTTAGTCGAACCAGAGTTAAGAAAGTGAAAAATAGGCCTGAAATGTCCTAGGTGCTAGTCCAAGGCATGAGTTAGTCCTGTACAATCCTCATCAGTGTATGATGCTTGCCAAAGGCATTCACCATTCGCTTGTATAAACTTCAGACCTTAGAAGAACAAGGGTGAGTTTGAATGATGTAGAAACTACGTTGTGAGTATAATGCTTACAAAGCATGCTTGGAAAGGAAAAATCTACCTGCATTTTCCAGCAACAAGTTAAGCTTTAAGGTCCTATTTATATTTCTTAATCGCGCATTGGGGAGTTCTGGCCTGCCCAGCGCAACGCGCCGGAGGCGGAATTTTCCGGTCCGTGATAAATATCATGTTATTTCTATCATGTTATTTCTAACACCTGAGCTAGGCATTCTTTAATGAATAGACCATTTAGCTGGGAAAACCAATTCCTATAGAAAAATAGCTAAGTTTCCATCTACCTAGAATGGTTAGTGTCATCCTGAATTGTTCATAAGTTTCTAGACTGGAGTTTCATATTTCAACTTAAAAGTTTCTCCCTTACCTCAAAATTTAAATCTAACACTGTCCTTAATGTTCTAGATGAATGATTAAATACATGAACAAAGAGAAATTGTTACCAATCGAAGGAAAGGAGTTAAGGAAATATATTACCGTGTCGCATGATCATGGGTTACCTCCCAAGAAGTGCTAATTTTAAAGTCTTCAACCAGACTAAGAAAAAATTAGCCACCTCATAAAATCATATAGCAATAGTCGGAACAACTGTGGTTCATCTGAATCAAATAGTGTTATCCAAAATAGAAGGAAACTGCAGTAAGCCCAGAAAGTTAGCAAACAGAGTACAACCTTATCCCTATCTAGTGTTTTGTTTAATATAACTACATTTAGTTGTGGTTCAGGTTCAGGTTCTATAAAAGGGTCTAGATAAAATATTTTCATGAGCTGGATTTCCTCATTGGCAAGATCAAAAGGATCAGGTTGTAGAGTCTGGAAAAACTAAACCAAGAACTTAGAAGCATATAATAATAACCTAAATAATTTTGGATCATTAAAGTTAATCAGATTGGACTCACACAGTTGACTACTATGAAAATGGTGGTCATTCTTAAGAAAATGTGTCGATTCTAATTCCCTCAAGTAATTAGGCTTAGTCTCAAAACTTAATAACTGACTCATTTGAAATTCATACGTTCCCACATATGGAAGAAAATGTTTTTATGGGAAAACAAATTCAATGTTGGTATTATTTCCTAGGTAAACCACATCGACCAGAGGATGGGTTTCTAACAACTGAACTTCTTTCTGGACATCCACAAGCTCAGGAAATATAGTTTGAAGATGATCTTGAAAAATGGTAAAGGTGTAAAGGTCAATCCCCAAGTGAAGGGCTTTAAGAAGGGATATTTGACAATCACAAGAATCATAGGGTATCCCCAAACTTAGGGTGGACATTACTCTCATACGGACTAAAAACTATTGGTTAGATTCTAGGGTCCTTAAGGTCAGAACTACACTCAGCTTCCTCTATAGAAGGAAATAAGGTAGACTTATAAAATGGTAGAAGTTCAAACTTAGCTTTCCATATATTATAAATGTCCATCAAAGGTGCAGAATCTAACAAAGTATTCACCTCATTAATAACATGTCCATCAAAGGTGCAGAATCTAACAAAGTATTCACCTCATTAATAACATTATCATCGTCAACATCAAACCCAAAGTGGGCTAGGCATTTATCTATGGATCTTCTAACAAAGTGTTTGGCAAAAATTTCTGAACTGAAGTACTAGTTATGTTCACTTTTTCTGAATCATAGATTTCACAAGAAGGTTGTCTACTCATACTAAATAGATTCAGTTCAATAGTCATGTTACCAAAAGAAAAATTAATTATTCAATTTCCATAATTGATGAGGACATTATATGTAGCTAAAAAGGGACGACCTAATATCACTGGTATTTGAGCCTCTGGGACCTGAAAAGGTTGGGTATCTATGACAACAAAATCCACTGGGAAAACTATTATATCAACTTAAATCAAATCATCATCTATCAAATTAAAATTCTCTATGAGTATATCATCTCCGTCAGAGACTATTGTCTTCGAATCGTTAGACTATAAATCACTAGTCTCAGGACAAAGTCGTTCCTCTAAACCATTATCATCTTCAAAACAAGAAAATATTACATCATCTAAAACAGTGGTATCTCTAGTCAAATCTTCTTCCTTTTGAATAGGTGAATAATCATTAAAATTATTTGGATTTGAACCAAAAATAATACTATCATCACGAAGCACAATTGGAGTGACAATTTCCTAATCACTCTTCCTGTATATTTCAAGTCTTCATCAATACTATCCTCATCATAACAATAATATGAAGATGTTTGAACCTCGTCTAAATAAGTAATGTTACCAATTTTATCCTCGTCCTCTTGACTAGGTGAATAATTATCAAGGGTAGTACTATTGGCAATTAAGATCATTTTGAGCAATTTTATTCTTTGCAAGACTTTCATTCACATATAATATAAACCTATTTGTATTCTCAGTTAACTGCTTGAGGGATTCTTCTAGAGAAAGAGTTGGACTACTAATTGTTCCACCCATACTTAATACGAACCTTTTTGTATTCTCATTCAACTTCTTGAGTGAATTCTCTAGAGAAACAAATGGATCATAAGGAGTACTAGATCGCAACTTCTCGTGTGATTCTTCTAGAAAAATAATTGGGTCATCATAGGGAGTACTAGATCGCATTTGCTTTAGGGCATCCCTCCAAGACAAAGAACTCGAATTTTGATCATTTTCATGTTCATATGACGGGTGTATGTACGAATAATAATTGGGATTACCTTGGTATGAGCAATAACCTCCAAAAGGTTGATGGTGGTCCCAACTACTATCCACACTATATTGATAGTATGGATAATGTCCATTTTGAAATTCAGTCGGATACTCATTGTATTGGTCCTCACAATACAAGTTCAACATTTTCTGACTAAAACATCCTAATATATTTACAAAAAATCTAAGAAAATAAATCCTAATAGGAAGGGGGTTCTAAACATACACAACACAAGGCCGACTCAACCAAATCAAACCTATTGAATCTAGCAAACAAAAAGCATGATGGCTCCACTTAGATTGTTTCTAGACCAACTTTTATTCTTCCAAAAGGAAACTAGTTAAAGTTTTAGGAAATATCTTAGAACGATCTGAATTAGATTAAGTCGAATAGAAACAGGATAAGCTCTAAGGAGCTTTGATAACCCTGCCTCTTTGGAAACGTTTCCTTGGGTTAAAAAGAGGCTCAAATCTACTTAAAATAATCTTCCTGAACTTTGAGTTAGGATAATAGAGTAACCAATACAGTCCTTTTGAATGATTTGTCAATAAGCTCGTTACCCTATCGGTCTCTTTCTAGTCAAATTTTAAGTCTTAGGTTCGCGTTTGGTAACATGTTCCTAAAGCGGGCAAGAAGGAAACGGTGATGAAATCCGAGTCCTTATCTTATATGGCCAGTCCTTTCCCTTTACTAGAAAAGTAAATTACAAAGGCGTTACAAAGGCGTACTAGTAAACCCACTTGCAGGGGATTCGTGGGTTGATCGAGTCTTACCTTCCCTACCAAACGGGGGATGAATCGGTTGGAGTCGACTCAGGCCACCGACTCTTATGTCAGTGTACGAACCCAAGGGGCTGAGACAATATTGTAATTGTCGTCCTTCCCTGTTGCAGTTTATATTTAATAATACCCTTCCGTGGGGCTTAAAAAATAATAATTTCCAAAAGTCCCAAAAAAAATAAAGTCCAAAAAAAAAGTCCAAAAAAAAAATTACAAAAATAATAAAATATTTCCTAATACAATTTTCTAAAAACAAAAAATAATAAAATCCTAAACATAAAATAAAATTAAAATTGACTAAAAAATAAGATAAAATAAATTTATCTTCTTTTTCCATTCTTTTCGATTTATCTTTGACTCAAAGTCTTTAATCTATCAATATAATCTTTGGCTCCAATTTCTTTTTGATCCAAAACTTGTAATACAAAGAAGAATACCCGAAAACGTAAAATAAAACAAATAAAAATAAAAATAAAAATCTAATTAAACTAACTAACTAACCTATTAAAAAAAATTCTAAAAACAAGTCTGTGTCCGCGACGCCAAAAATTGGTGTCGATTGTAGATGTTGGTAAGAATGGGTTTCAAACTCTCGAACTTGTGAAGATTGATTTTAGATTTAAAAACTGATTTTTAAACTAGAAAATATACATAAAAGATGACAATAATATTCACAAATACTGAGTTTATGGATTTCACCATTAACCACTTTTAATTGGTTCCAAAAATAATAATTCTAAACAATTCTAGCTCAAATAAGGGACTCTAATTTTTGCTAAAGGTAGATTTTTAAAATATCAGTTGTAAATCACAAGGATGGCTCATCAAAAGGTCTAGGTCTCAGCATAAACCATCAAATAAAATCACAATCAATTAAGAAAAAAAATAATTTTAATTAATAATAAATGCAAAAGTCATAAAAGAATTATTAAAAGTTATTAATTAATCATGGAAAAATGGCTTCCTCCTGGCCTCATTGATGGGGTTTAGATCATTTTTCTCAAAACACCCTCAAAAGATTGGTATATAGCTCAAAAAGTATTTGAAAGATGAAAAGAAGCTAAAAGTAATGTAACAGGGAATTTGCAACGTTTCCTGGACGTTATAGATTAACTGTTGTAATGGTTCTTGAAGATAAATGTTGCAAACTGAAGATAAAGGTTGTAAAACAGTTGAAGAAACCGTGGCTGAGAGGTTGACGAAACCATTATCGTAGCCTCTGTTCTTCGTTTTCTTCAGCAGCAGTAGAGAAGATTTTTTTCTGGATTCTTTTTCTTGTGTTTCTGGCCTCTGC